>BLSH010198472.1:84784-95254 GCA_018402905.1 Glandirana rugosa
TCACCGCCACCAGCTCCTCTTCCTCCATCAGTTGTACCATAAAAAAAAAAACAAACAAATAATAACCCCATCGGGGGTTTTATAACTCCGGATAAGTTTTTTTGTTCATATGCTTACCGACACACTCAGGCCAGATTTACAAATAAGACGTGTTCCATGTCTGTTCAGAACACCCTAGGTACGGACTAAGTAAAATTATTTCCAATCGAACAGGTGCAACCTACACCTGTTTACCGAGGCGAACAGACACTATTGCGGGGGACGGCACGATTTGTGTGCTAGACTGTTATGTGACCGACCTCCCGTCCGGTCGTGGAGGTTCCGTATTTGCTGAGGGGTCTGCCCCATTCAACTTCTGGGTCTCCAAATTGGCCACATGGTCTGAGCTTGCCGTTTATGCCTTGGAGGTGCTGGCCTGCCCTCCAGCCAGTGTATTGTCAGATCGTGTGTTTAGCACGGCAGGGGGCGTTATCACAGACAAGCGGAGCCATTTGTCCACATCCAACGTGGACAAGCTAACCTTTATTAAAATGAATCAGGCATGGATCCCACAAGACTTGTCTGTACCTTGTGCAGAATAAACATTTAGACCGGACTCACACAGCCATTCGTATACTTGTTTTTTTGAATAGGCCTCAATATTTTGGGGGCTACCCCAATAATAAACAAACAAAAAAAAAAATACCATGTTGACTACCTCCTTCTCCTCGACCACCGCCACTTCCATCTACACTGCCATGGTCACGGCCTAGTCAACCTCTAGGCTCCTACTCCACATCCACCCCCCTTCCCATTTTTTTATTTGATTTTAATTTATTTTCCCTATCCCCATTTTTTTGTTGGGACTTGCCCTACTCTTACCCCCATTTTACTTCCTTTTGCAGACCTTTAGCACTTGCCAGGACATTGTTACAGCCATTTTTGTGCCTAAAAGTTCGGGTCCCCATTGATTTCAATGGGGTTCGGGGTCCGTGCGAACGTTCGGGTTCTGTCCGGACCCGAACCCGGACTTTGTCCCGATGTTCGGCCGAACCAGCAGAACCCGAACTTCCAGAGGTTCGCTCCACTCTAATCATGATGTCACCATCATTGGTGGACCAATGTAATTATTCAAAATAAGCCACACTTATACAAATTGTAAGCCTACATTCATACCCGAGAGCAGCAGAAGCATAGCATATCCCTAGTGAGTTTGAAGCATTTTAGAGGCATTGTACAAACTTGGTACAAGTGTTTTTGCACATGTATCAATCTTGAGGCATTTGTTTTTGGGGTGGGTGAGGGGGCAGAGAGCAGTTCTGGAGGAGGAGAAGAGTATTTCAGGCATATAAATATATACAGCATTGTGCATTACAGATGCTCCCGTGTATTTTTTTGAAAGTAGGGCATAGAGCATAGGGTGACTGAGTGTACAAGTGTGAACAGTGACAATTAGAGAGAATGTGATTCTGCATGTTGAGCATAGTCAGGCACAGGGGAACAAGCTGAAAATCACCCAAATGTTAATGGGACTAGCTCTCACATGATAGCAGGCAAGGCAAAGCAAAGCATATAACGATTGTCAAAATGGGTGCCACTAAGCTTCACATCCAGCCCAAAGTGCATTCTGTAAGAAAGCAAGAGGATCACTTCTAATGGAAGGCCCCTTTCACTGACTATGTGTAGCTCCAAGAAGCTTTGTAATGTCACGCACTCAGTAAGACACAGGTGAGCATGGCTACGCATTTGGGGGGACCGCTCCCTTTCTCAAGCCTAGGACATGGAGGATGTCACTCCCAATGGGGCCACGGCAGTCTATGCAAAATGAATTCACCTCGGGGGGGCTTGGCCTGAAGCTGAATGGAGTAGGGTGTTAACGTTAAGAACTCTGCAGCACACTCATCCTTTTTACTGAAATCCTCGGGTTATATCCTCTAGCTTCTTCACCCGCCTGACGACTAAGACCCTCCGTACCCTACAGACCGAGATGTCACCGCCTAAGAGGGCCTCCGAGGCTGTTAACAAGCTAGACAAGTTTCGCCATGAGGAGCGGGAGAGTGGCAGGGAAAATGGCGCCGCGACCTCCGCCGACACGGAGCCCGTCTCTGGCGACACAGACAGAATATTGGATGCCATCACCCATTGCCAAACTGCCCTCACCTCCCAAATTGAAGAGGTTAAGGTGGACATCTCTTTACTGCGGCAGGACCTCCAGAAGGTACGTGAGCGGGTGAACGAAACTGAACGCCGGATAGGCCGCATGGAATATGACGTGCCGCCATTGCAGGTCGCAACGGAGCAGTTACAACACCAGCTCCACACCGTTATAGCGAAGCAAGATGACATGGAAAACTGTCTAAGACGGTGTAACCTCCGCTTCGTGGGTCTGCTGGAAGGGACGGAGGGCAATGACCCGCAATCCTTCCTTGAGATCCTGCACGTCACCACCTACGGAAGAGCGGCCTTCTCTGCCTCTTTTGTGGCTGAGAGGGCTCATCGCCTGGCTGCCAAACCACCACCTATAGGAGTGCCACCCTGGACTTTCATCGCTAAATTCCTGAACTTCAGGGACTGGGATGCCATTCTCCGCCTGACCTGGGAGAGGGGGAATATGCCGTGTGGCAATGTGCATGTGGCAGTGTACCCGGATTTCTCCACGGATCTCCAGCGCCGTCGCGCTCAATTCACCAAGGCCAAGCGACAGCTGAGGGTTAAGCACCTAAAATACGCTATGCTGTACCCCTCTAGGTTGCAGGTGGTGGGAGAGGACAGAGTACATTTATTTGACGATCCTGAGACGGTGTTGGCCTGGCTGGAGAAACGTGGAGCAACCTCTTAGGTGCCCCGGTACATTTGTTGTCGCATGGCACTCTTTCCCCTACCACATTGAACGGACTCACCTGATCATACTATCAGCTACAATGGCTGCAACTCACTGTAAGTCTTCTCCCCCTTTATGACTGGATCTCATTCCCTTGCCTGTCCCAATATGACTGATTGATCCTTCAATGGAAACCTTTCCCTCTCTGATTAATGCCGCAAGCACATGGCACTGTTACTCTGTAAGGCCTCAGACTACACTGAACTCTACCCACATATATCTCTGTTCTTTGTGCTGCTGGTAACCGGAGTGTTCCACATAAACTGATAAAGACCCCAACACTCCCCCCCCCTTTTTTTTCTCTTTTGTTGTTGGGCCCTTTGTCAGGACTTCGATGTCTGGAGCAGATGCTCCCCCTGTTCCAAACTCAGCTTTCCAGAGAACAAACGTCCCCCTTTGTGCGTTGACAATTCAGGCACTGTCCAAGTTTGGATACGAAGTGGATGGCGCTCAAGCCATGTTTCCCTGGCCGGTTGCTGCTGCCATGCTGTTTTTTAGCTCTTTGCACAGCAGCCTCTGGTCCAGTGTATGTTACGAACCTAATCTCACTGAGTATGTCTACAAGTCAGAAGTGACAAGGTTCTGGTTTTGCTGTTTTTTTCTTTTGTTTTTATTTGGTTATATGTTTTTATTACTAAGTGGTATGGCAATCCGTTTGATCGAGGCTTATTTGAATTTATGCTATCTAGATTTTTTTTTATTATTATTTATAGCGTGTGCAATATCATTTGATACATTATTGGTTTTGCATGCAATGGTTAATGCTTATGAACTCCTCATTCTTGCATTCTATTTCCCCCCCGTTCCAGTTTACGGTGATACAAGATGGAGTAGTTTTTATGTCACAATACCCCACTGTCCCGGCCATTTGGCTTGGGCACTTCAACATGGTGACCGATCCCTCTCTTGACAGGTTAGGACAGGACTCAACCGATGAGGGCACCCCTACTTTGACCAGATTTGGCCGCATGATAGGGGAGCTCAATCTGACCGATACCTGGAGACATAGATATCCCACTCAACGTAACTACTCGTGTTACTCCCAGTCTCACTCTACTATGTCACAAATAGACCTTAGCTTCGTATCCTCACCCCTCATACCCCACCTGCGCGACGCGGGCTTGGAGACTCGGGTGCTGTCTGACCACTCCCCATGCTGGGTAACCATAGACCTGCAGCCCCCTCCCTCGGCCCGCACATAGAAGCTAAATCCTTTCTGGCTCTTCATACTACCCGACATTGACTCTTTGCAGAAGGAATGGGCTTTTTTCTTCAGCACCAATATAGGCTCGGCCACCATGACAGCAGTGTGGGATTCGTTTAAACTTCATGCCAGGACTATACTTTCTACTTGCATCTCCAGATACAAGAGATCGTCCAAACTGGTTGTGACCCAGGCAGAGACTAGAACAGACCTTCCAGATGGACCCCTCTCACCACAATGCAACACTTCTTAAAACACAGGCTCGAGTGGTCAATCACCTTTTATTAGATAAAGCTAAACAAAATATATTCTTTTCCATGCAATGAAATTTCGAACACGGTGAACGCGCGGGCAGGCTTTTGGCCTACTTAGCGCATTTGGACCATACGCCTCCGGTGGTGGCATCTCTTCGTGACCCCGCCGGGAATACTATATCTGATCCAGACCTGGTAGCCAGGGAATTCTATACGTTCTTCTCCACTCTATATTACTCCCACATCTGCCACACTCAATGTGAATTAACAAACATCCTACACTCTGTGGACTTTCCTGAGCTAACCCAGTCCCAATTAGCATAATTGGAGGCCCCCATCACGTCCGATGATATAGATGAAGCTATAGCTAATCTAGCTGCAGGCAAGGCCCCTGGAACCGACGGACTCCCCCTAGAATTTTATACCCAATTTAGAGAGGTGATTGTACCGCAACTCCAAAAATTGTTTCTATATATGTTTGATACCTCCACGCTTCCAGACTCAATGAAAGAAGCTTTAATAGTACTGATACCCAAACCTGGCAAAGACCCCTCCCTACCCGAATCCTATAGGCTGATTTCTCTCCTCCAAATAGATATTAAGATCCTGGCCAAGGTGCTCGACCTTAGATTAAACAAAGTGATCTTATCTCTAATCCACCCTGACCAAACCGGCTTTATGCCTCATAAAAATACGGCCTTCAACCTGCGCCGCCTCTTCCTAAATCTCCAGGCTACCCATGACTCGATAGGTACCAGGGTGGTGGTGAGCCTGGACACTGCTAAAGCATTCGACTCAGTCGAATGGCCGTATCTTTGGGAATGTCTGCCAGGTATGGGTTTGGGCCTAAATTTATAAAGTGGATACAGCTGTTACACCAAGCACCAGTGGCCAAGGTCTCGATTAATGGGAGGATATCGGACCCATTTTTACTATACAGGGGCTCCTGCCAGGGCTGTCCACTGTCATATGCGCTGGCGGTGGAACCCCTGGCGATCACCATTCGGGCGCATCTGGATATTAGAGGCCTCGTTTCTGGACATTAGACCAAGACTCTTAGCCTATATGCAGATGACATGCTGTTGTATCTGGAGGATGCGGGTCCTTCTCTCACTGTGGCTTTACACCTTATTGAAAGCTTTGGCAAATTTTCGGGCCTCCAGATAAACTGGGAAAAATCCCAAATACTTCCCCTAGACTTGACAGTCCCACCACAAGAACAGGAAAATCTCCCGCTACAGAGAGCTAGCCAGATCAAATACTTAGGGATACAGGTCACCAGATCCCCTTTAGATTACATCAGGCTAAACATGGAGCCCCTCTATGCCCTGCTCAAGGCCAAAACGCAGGTATGGGCGCGACTCCCTCTTGGAGTCATGGGCCGCGTGAACCTAGTAAAGATGATATTATTGCCCAAACTCCTGTATATTTTCTGGCATTCTCCGTCCTACTTACCCCTGAGGGTATTTAAAACAATGGATTCCATACTGAATTCTTTCATTTGGGGCACTTCTAGACACAAACTCTCCTGGCGCACACTACAGAAACCCACGGACCTGGGGGGAGTAGCACTGCCTGATCTTCATCTTTACTACTTGGCTGCCCAACTGTCCCACTTCTTTTACTTCGACAAGGACGATAAATCTCGGTACCTCATCCTAGCTTGTTCACATATCACTAGGAGACTGACACATCCTTTTCAGGTACTGCTTGGTGGGATAGATGCCCTGACTGGGATAGGGGGATGCACAGGTATGCTATACCACCACTGCAAAATCTGGGGCTTGACTGCTCGACGACTTGGGATTCCCCCTATAAATGCCCATTTGCCACTTTGGGGTAACAATAACCTTCCAGAGCTTCCCACGATACCAAATACCGACCTGTGGCTGGAACGAGGAGTGCTGTACCTGTGCCAGGTGATGGACATCACTGGTGTCAAGTCCTTCCAGGAACTAAAGACCGCCTATAACTTACCTAACTCTTTGTTTTTTCATTATCTCCAGCTCCGCCATGTGCTGCAATGTCAAATTGCTGCCGGCCCTCCGGATTTAACTTCGGTCGACCTAGTGGGCACCCCTTAGTGGCGGTGACCCCAAGGACCTGACCATCATCTGCTATGCTACTCTCCTTACCCCCGCTGCCTCGGAGCTCGCCTTTAGACTCAAGGCACAGTGGGAGGCGGATGTGGGGGAGCTGGAGGATGAGGAGTGGTTGGATATATTATCCTCCTGCAAAATGGTATCCCCAAAAATGTCAGGCAGGCTCACACAAATCTACATTGTACACAGATCTTACCTTACCCCTGATCGCTTGGCCAGATATAGACCTGAGCAGGAGCCTCAGTGCCCAAGATGTATGGCTAATGACAGCTCCTTCTTTCATCTTATATGGTCATGCCCGACAGTCCAGGATTACTGGAAACAGATAGTTGACTTCTTGCATGACGTCATGGGATCCCCACTGACTTTATGCCCAAAACAATGCCTGCTCGGACTCTTGCCTGAGCAGGAACAAAATAGATATCTACATACTTTTATGCAGGAAACACTATATATGGCTAGACTAATGATCGCTCATAGATGGCTTAGGACAGCGACACCAACTTTTCAGGAATGGCTGGCGTCAGTCAACCAAACACTCCCATACAAAAAACTTCTATACCAACACAGGAACTGCCCCAATAAGTACCATAAAATATGGAGCAGATGGCTGGAATCGATATTCATGACCGAAGACGTGGCCGGGGTTTAGAACCGATAGCTGGTGATACACAGGTCAAGCAACAAGTTATCATGTAAAGGTGACCCTAGCACCAGCCCCGTTTGTACCAAGTCTCATTAGCCGCATAAGGCCTTATATACACCATAACATTATAGAAAGCAATTATTTACTATGCAACTATAAATGTATGTACTACGCTATGTAAATGTGCAAACTGTACGATAAGGAATCAAACGTTAACTTAAATGTATATGTGACACAGTATGTTATTATATGCCTTTCTATACCAATAAAAGTTTTTTGTTGGGTTAAAAAAATGAATGCACCTCAAAACACACCTGACCGTTTTTAGCAAAACAGTTGACAACCACAAGACATAAATGCGAGGTGCAACGATGACCGAGCAAAGCGTCTTGAGCATGCAGCACAGACTCCTTTACAAACTTACACTAAGTTGGGGGAGCACATTTGTATAAACAGTTAAAACACTTAGTGTATTTATAAAGCAGTGAATGTGATTTTCAGCAAACATTCATTGGTGGCAAATCAGCCATTGTCATTTAAAACACAGGAGCCTGTGAGATCCACCTGCAGTGAATTTTTGGTGAATGTCAGATTCACTGCATTATAAATTTTCCCCTTAATGACATATACACAATTAACTCACTGACGTTTCTCATATTTCAGCAGCAGTGTGGGTATGTACACAAACTTTTGTTGTACATTTTCTCAGACGACTGTTGGCTTTTTTATGGAAGACATTCTGCTGGTTGTAAAGCCACCCCATCACTTCCATTTGTGCCATGCTGACCCCCATCTTGTATCTTGTATCCTGGACTCCCCCATCCCTCTTATGTGTCTAGAGTACTAGCAGGGAAAGTTGAGGGAGCCCAGCTCACATCAGTTCTCTGACCTCCCCTAGCTTGAATGAACCTAAAATTGACAAGCTCTGATCACTCCCAGGTCTTAGGAAGAAGCTAAACAAGCACAGAAAAGAGTGCATTATGCTATTACATATGATTGTCAGCCCTCATTTGCTGTTAATAATGTTAAGCATTAATGTTTTAAAACTTAAGTTTTGATAAAAAGAAAATAAAAAACACCAAAAATTGTAAAACTCCTCATACCCGCTGAAATGTACATACTGGGTATGCTTCGGTATGAAAATGATGATTACACCACACATTTTAAGAAAGGACTCCTCACACCAAGGTGAGAGCAATAATTCTAAGGCCATCGTTCAGGGCTAACTCTAAGTTTTTAAAACTTTTAAAAGTGTTACCTATGAACAATGTTTGGTACTGTTTTTTTTTTTTGTGCATTTCACTGCTTTAGTACAATGAACAATTGCTTCTGCTTCAAATCAATGCTAACCTTTAGCTGTGGTATGTATGATTTTTTTTGTCCCATATTCACAGGCAAGAAAAAACTCCCATTAATTATGGAAAAAATTACAAAACAGATGGCCCTAATCATTGTTTCTTCCACCCAGGGTTTATGACCACTAGAGATGAGCAAATCTTCCCAGGTTCAATTCATCAAGGGTTCAGTAAATCCTACTGGGTACCTGGCAAATCCAAATTTCACAGTAAATCTCATTAATGTCTATAGGTGGAGATTCCTGTTAATAAATTCTTACAATTTTTAGGACTAATAGGTACACTGCTCTCAAAATAGGCATGTTAAGCTAGGCATTGCCATGGAGGACAGTAAAAAAATACAGTACAGGCAGTATAAGGTTTTTTTATGCGACTATGATGGCAACCATGAAGATACACTGATCTTTTAAATAATACACTTGGGGGATGCCTTAACAATAAATGTGGTATTATGGAACAGTATGTTTTTCACAGTCTCAACAATGGCATACATTGGCACCAGATATTTGGCTGTGGGAGCGATTTTTTTCTTTCGCAAGTATCTTGACTTATTTACAGCATCATTCCAATATGATTCAATTGATTTTGAAGGGAAAAAGGGCTTTTTCATGTAGATTTATAAGGGACGCCTACTATTTATGAAACAGTAATAGGCCCACTTTGACCAGCAGATAGTAATTGGCCAGTAGTTTGCTGAACCTGTCCCTGTTCTCACTAATGCAAAACTATCCTGTTGCTGGCCAATTCATATCAAACTTTCATGAAGAATAAAGAGATCACAAATGGTACAGTAGTGTAAAACTGACCAACAGCAGGACGTGTTTAATGAGGCAGAATTGGTCACTAGAGATTACTAAGGAAAAAAAATATGAGGTGGAAGAGCAAATTTTTTGGCACACCACGCATGAGAGTTTGGCAGACCGTTTGCTCCTTTTATTGCCATGTAAGTATGTTTTACTTGGGTCAAATGGCTTCTTTACAAGGACGACAGTTCAGATCACCTTAACACACGCCCTCTGCAGTCCTATAAAAAGATATATAGTTGCGTTAGTCATGCAGTAATAGAAGAACACTAGCTAAAGCAGCATGTGCTGTTCTCCTGTGCCCTACATTTATTTACCATAGAGACTCTCCTGTGTCAAATGATGGAGCAAGCTGGTATGAAGGATGGAGAGAAACAAAGTTGCTGCTGCCTGGGGATCTTGAATCCAACTCATGTATCCTATAGATCTTCTTACTACACCCTTGCAGAGATGCCTTGTCCAGCCCCAGCGATTAATGGTGTTGGGCTCCCTCTTCGGCTCCAGTTACTGAGTGCCTATCACTCTGCATGGCCCCACATAGGTCTCCAGTTCTTCTAGGCCCATATCAGAGTATGTTGCTTCCAGGTTTGCAGTCGTATTCTTCAATTCTTGATATGTCCTTCATTCAACAACTTCGATACAAGCAGATATGTTGTCAGAGCTCTATGGGATTATAGCTACTGCAGTACAAAATTACTTCACTAACTGGAATTTCTGTTGATGTGCTGTTGGGCAAGAAGTGTTAAGCAGTTTGTCAAGCCATCCTCTTAACCACTTAAGGACCGGAAGGATTTGCAGCTTTAGGACCGGAGCCCTTTTTTCAATTTGGCACTTCGCCGCTTCAAATGGTAATTGCGCGGTCATGCAATGCAGTACCCAAACGAAATTTGCGTCCTTTTTTTCCCACAAATAGAGCTTTCTTTTGGTGGTATTTGTTCACCACTGCGCTTTTTAATTTTTGCGATATAAACAAAAATATAACGGGAATTTTGAAAAAAAATGATATTTTCAACTTTATGTTATTACAAAAATACAATAAACTAAATTTTAGTCATAAATTTTTGCTAAAATGCATTCAGCCACATGTCTTGGGTAAAAAAAAAGCAAAATTGCGTATATTTATTGCTTTGCGCAAAAGTTATAGCGTCTACAAACTAGGGTACATTTTCTGGAATTTCCGCAGCTTTTATTTTATGACTGCCTATCTCATTTCTTGAGGTGCTAAAATGGAGGGGCAGTACAAAAC
>BLSH010198472.1:133595-166674 GCA_018402905.1 Glandirana rugosa
TGGACTGGACGGATTGGACCTGTGTTAGACTCGGTGGACGCTTTCTTGGTGCCCTGTTCCCATTTCATGTGCAAAAGGACATTACGAGAACGAATAAACTGGACACAGTCGAGGAGGTCTCTGTCAGGCGATAGAAATCTATGAGGGCGGCTGCCGTGGCCCTAGAGAGAGTTTTGCATAGTGTACTACTTGGAGGTATGGGTGCTAGTTGTTTGGACGAAGTGGGGACGGGGGCCTTTCTATAGCCGGTGGTGACCACGTCTGGGAGGGGGGATTTGGGAATATTTACGATCGTACTAAAGGTGTTGAATAGGTGTACTTTACCCTTGTCCCGTGGTTCTTTCGCAGGTGGCTCAGATTGTGTCCAGGTTAGGCAGGTCAGGTGGGGCTGCAACAGCTGGCAGTGCTCACCCTTGGCGGTAGGGGGTAGGATTCAACCTTCCCCATCTGGTGCATTGTTCCATTGCAAGAAGTTCTTCCCAAATCTCTGGGATGGTCAACTCTTGGTACCATTCAGGCACTGGTAGGGGTTGCATGTTGAGATGTTCGAAAAAGTAAGGCAGGTCTGCTGGGGTTTGTAGAGTGAAAGAGCGCCCCTGCAGCGTGACACATAGACTGAAAGGGAATCTCCATTTGTAGATAATGTGTCCTTCCCTGAGAGCAGAGAGGATGGGTCTCAGTGCTCTTCGATGGTTTAATATGATCTGCGAGAGATCTTGAAAAACTTTAACTTCCGTTCAGTTGAAGGTGATTTCTTTTTGGTCTCGGGCTCAGATAACAACCTCCTCCTTGAGCTTGTAATCCATGAAGCAGCATAAAATGTCTCAGGGAGGGTCTCCATTTCTTCCTTGTGGACGTAGGGCTCTATGTGCTCGTTCAAACTCTACCGGTGAGTCGCGTGGTCTCTCCAGCAGATTGTTGACAAGTGTTTGAAGTGCTAGGGGGGTCTGGTCATGTTCTACCGACTCTGGAATTCCGCAGATGCATAGGTTTCTTCTCCACCCTCGGTTGTCAAGATCCTCGTGCTTCTGCTGCATGGCAATAACGCGGTATTGATATTGTGCACCATGTTGTTGGAGCTCTTTTATGTCTGCAACGTGGCAGCCTGCTGCTCTCTCAACTTCCTCAAGGTGGTCTGACACCCCTCTTAATTCCTCTTTGAGCTCCGTTACTGCATCCGTTAGGGCATTCTTTATATCTGAGGCAATTAATTGTAGATCAGTCAATTTCGGGACTTGTTGCATAAGTGACAGTATGGTGTCCTGGTCGGTGTTTTGCTTAGACTTCTGTGTCCCTTCCGACTGTCGACGCGACATGGCAGATGGAGGTGGCGAAGAATGAGGTGCGGAAGTTGTTTTTGCCGTTGAGGGCTGTGTATGGAAGAGCTCTGGAAGGTTCCTTCCCTGTTGTGAGTATGGGGTGTTAGTGAAGGAAAGCTGGCGTCCTATTTTGCCTATTACAGTGTGTGGGTGTTTTTTGGTGTTATCTCCCCGCTGTGGCAGAGCCACTGGCTTAAGAGGCCATCTTCTTTTGTTGTGTCAAGCCAAACCAGACCCCGCCTCCTCTTTAGTGGGCTTAGGACTTTTTTCCTTTTATAGCACTGGTTTCAGTTGTTTCACTGAGATAGTCCCCTTGATTGGGAGTTGTTTAGGGATGCTGTCAGCAGTGTGCAGGAGTGTGAAGGAGATGGGAGTACCAAGATGGCCGCCTAGTAACCTGTCATCCAGAGTGTTTATATGGCAGCAGTTTCTTACCTCCTCAGGCCACTTCAAGAGTGGGAGTCTTGTGGGGGTCAGCACCTGCTGTGTTGTAGGGGCCTAGTGTGGGGTCCGCCCCCAGGAGAGGAGGGCGAGGCTGGGAAGGTGGCGTCTGCCGGTAGGCCGCGGTCAGTCTGGGATGCCGCTGTGTGTATTCGCTCCCAGATTTCAGCCGGGGGGGCCCGGAGGAGTAAAGGGGCCAATAGGGCAGGCAGTCTGGGGCCGTGATTAAGAGGATGGCTGCGTTATGTTCCCGTTCAGGGAGGCCCCAAGATGGCGGAGGCCGCTGGCTGGGTTCCGGTGGAATGGCTTATATATTTTCACGAGCGGGTATCCACACCACTCACTTTCTAGTTGGGGACAGTGAGGGATGTGAGGGTGAGTGGTCTGGGGGGGACTGAGCCGCTAACTGAATCCTCTGGAGTCTGGATGGCGCTGGATGGTGGAGACGGTCGTTGAAGCTCCTCAGAAAGACGTCCGCCGCCAGGTACACCAAGCCACGCCCCGATTTGGGTTATTTTTACCAAAGATATGTAGCAGTATAAATGTTGGCTAAAATTTATGAAGAAAAATTACTATTTTGCAAAATGTAATAACATTTATAGTGCAAAAATAAAAAACCCAGGGGTGGTTAAATACCACCAAAAGAAAGCTCTACTTGTATGAAAAAAAGGGCAAAAATTTCATATGGACTCTCACAACTCCAATGGTGTCTGGTGATAGGTGCGTACCACTGGAGTGCAAATCGCATCAAAGTAGTGTAGCGCCACACAAGGTTGTGGACCTATGGCTGACTGCTGCTAAGTAGTACCGGCTGATACGGGGAGAGGGCCCCCCAAAGCATGGACACTGAAACTCAGGGAGCTAGTGCATCAGTTTCCCCAGGGCGTGGAATCTAAGAGCCAGTGGTTGTTCACCAGAGTCGAGGTAACAGGCAGGAAGGCATAGTCAGACAAGCCAAGGATCAGAACACGGATAAAACTCACACCCAACCGAAGGAGACAATCACAGACACAAGCCAAACACGGACAAGCGTTGATCAGCAATATCAGCCTTTTACTGCCAGGATTATATCCTGTTACCAATTAAGGCCTGGGGCGGAGGCCAGCTGAGGAGGGCCTACTAAAGCACACAGGTGAGGGAGGCCCGGCCTCTAACTGGACAAAGGTAGGCAACAGATAAGACGTGTTAGTCATGCAACACTGTGCCCATGTCATGTAACCACCTGAGTAATTGCCATTCAAAATGTGAGAGCACTGAAAGCTGAAAATTGGTCTGGTTAGGAAGGGGGTTTAAAGTGGTTGTAAACTAAAATGTAAAAGTTTTACCTATGGGTAAACCTATAATAAGGCTTAACTATAGATACTGTTAATATCTCCTAAACGTGCGCCATTTAGGATATATTTACTTTGTACCGCGCATCGATGCATGCGCTGTGAAGAAACGGCCCTCAGTGCACGGGAGTGACGTCATGTGACTCCGGCCAGTCACAGAGCCGGAGTCCGCGGCCCAGGAAGGAAGAGGGGCAGACATGGATGTGGCCTCCAGTGGGGACAGTGCAGGCTTCTTTGCAGGTAAGTGTCACATAATGTAATAGTATGCGATGCATACTAGCACATTATACTTTTACTTTGCAGGTAACTAAAATGGAAGTAAAACACATCAGGGTTTACTTCCTCTTTAAGTGCCCAGTGGGCAAGTGGTTAACTGACCAAGGGAGGATGTGTAGATACAGAGCAGAAGAAGCTCTAGGACAGGGCATTGGGGGAGCAGTTAGATAGGAGAACCAGGAAATCACAGAGTCTTGGAGGCCAAGGGAGTAGAGTTATTTGAGCAGGAGTAGCTGGTCATCTGTATCATATTCAGCAGAAAGGTCTAATAATACGAGTATAAAGTAGTGGCCATGGTTTTTAGTAGTTATAAGGCTGTTAGTGAATTTTAATAGGTGGTTTGTGTGGAATGTTGTGGGCAAAAGCCAGATCGCAAGGGGGCAAGAAGGTTGTTGTCAATGTGGAAGCAGCTCAGACGGTTGTAAGCCAGGCATGAAGTTTAGAGGTAAGTGAAATTAAGTTGGGTGGCAGCTTTGGACACCATTTTTGATAATCTTACATGATTGTGAGTACATTCATTTAACCATTCACATTAATAAACATATTACATGCTTCACAAGGCCAGTGGGCTCTGTTCTCTTTTCTGGAAATACATACTGTCTGCACTCCTCTCCTTTACATACTGCACACTATCATTACCCTTATACTTTTGTCCTGCACATACGGTCCACTGTCCTACATTCTGTACTTCTTTCATGCTGACCACTGTCCATACCCTCTGCCCTCATCTCTTACATCTACTGTCCCCTGTCATACCCTCTGCACTCCGCCCCTGCACATATATCCTACTGCCATGCCATTTCTTGCTATCCTTCCAATCATAATAATGTTTTAGAATATATTGTCCCCTAAGGCACTTGTAGCAGCAGCAGCTGATTTACCCTCTTGTATGCTATCCACTTTGGACAGAATATAAGTATTGGCACTGTGACAGGCGAGCTGTGGGCTGTCTGCGTAACTCCCTGTTTGTAGCTCGTGTCAGTAGCTCTGAGAATGACACAGATAGAGGAGGTAATCAACATCTGTGGTGAGGCCTGGACTGAGGAGCAGATCAGTCAAGCTGCGAAGGTACTAGTACCAGATCAGCAGGTGTGCGTTCCGGCCAAGCTGCTTCAACAGAAGTCCCTTTACCAGCACCTATAGCAATGATAGGGCCAGAATTCATTGCTGCTTTGGGGAATTTCGTTGTGAAGTGCCAGCCGAATAATCCAACATACTGTACACTGGGTTTGGTTATATGAAACTGAAAGCCTTCCCGGGGAAACAACCAGTGCCTACTGGTGAGGAGAATTTCGAAGAATGCCTGGAACAAGCCATGCAAGCCTTAGCTAAATGGGACATTCCCAAGGCCCAGAAAATCATTGAGAGCTTAAGGGGCCTGCCTCAGAACCGGTTTGCAACCTGAAACTTAGCAAACAGAACTGTACCACTTCTGACTACTTGAATAACCTGCAAGATGTTTTCAGGTGAACAGAAAAGGCTCCCGACCTCATATACCAGTTTGAACACACTTATCAAACTGAGCCTTGGTTCACATTGGTGCATTTTGGCATGCAATTTGACCATCTGAATCTGCGCGACGCTGCATTTGCTGTGCTGCACCAATTTCCAAAAGATGTCTCTGAAATCGCACTTGAAGTCGGGACTGACACGCGGGAATGAAATGGTGGGAGTTCAGCTGAACTCGCACCATTTCATTCCCACACCAATGTGAACCTAGGCAGAAGGAGAAATGCTGTCTGACTACATAAAGGATCTAGACAAGATAATGGATCACATATTACTAAAGAAAGTATATGAGGTCCAGGCACAACAGGTAATAAGGGGAGCTCAACCCTTAGATCCTATCATGATTCATATTAAGATTCAAGGGGATGGAATCTTGAAATACCCTGAATTAATCAGGACTGTGCATGAAGAAGAGGCCAAAGCAAAAAGAAAAGTCGGAAATCATAATTTGTCCCTGGGGTCATAGTGGATTGCACTTCCAATGACACAGAGGCAGAACGTTTGAAAACTCAGATGTTGCAACTGATGGAGACAACACTACTGGCAGCCAGGATCACTGCCCATGTTGGAAAGCCAGTGAATCAAGAGGTTTGCTTTAATTGCAGAGGAGTGAGACATTAACAATACGAGTGTTGAAGCCCACCAAAGCCTGAAAGTCAAAGCTCAAAGCCAACGGGAAACTTCACAGGGCCCCAGTGAAGGAGCCAACCAGATGCCCACCTACAACAGTTAGCTCCAAAGTCAAAGACACAAAGAGGCCTCAGTGGGAGCCCAAACCCTCGCAGGGGGCCCCCACTGTTACTTCTGAGCAACTGCACATCCCACTCTCCTCGACTTCAGCCTCGGAAAGTCGGTGCACACCAGCCCTCCAGGGCTCAACTGAGACACAATCAAAACCAGAAGCCCAGAAGAAAGTGGCATGAATACAGACAACAGAGCAGGTCAACCCCACTACTCCTCACAAATTCCCTGTCAAACTAGTGAAACATTCTCCCATCATGCCAATCCAAGTGAAAGACATCTATGCAAAGGCCCTTCTGGACACAGGGGTGCAAGTGATCCTGTTATACTACTACTTTTATGACAGACGCCTCAAACATTTTCCCCTACATAAATTGGAGGAGTTAGAAATATGGGGTCTTGGAACCCAGAATTTCCCATATGATGACTACTTACCAGTCAAATTGATCTTTGACCCCTCCGTGGCTGGGAAATCAGAGACAGCCAATGTGTGCCCTCGCCCACCAGGGGCCAACAAAAGTTCCTTGATAGTAGGGACCAACACTGATCTCATCCTCACTCCTCTTGTCTTGAAACCTGACATCTCTATGGGAGGCGATTAGACAGAAGCGAGAAGATGCTACAGCCTGGAGAGGCAGTGCATCTACGGGCTTCAGTCAAATTCAATTGAGTCCAACCAGGACCCTTTGTTGTCCTTGAAGCTGACTCTTGGGGAGAGGACACAGGAATGCAGGTGATCCCAGAAGTAGTATCAACTAAGGCTTTGCAATGAAGCCACGGGGAGATTCCAGTCAATGTCTGCAGCGTCACAGACTCACCAGTGAAATTGCAGGCCCAAATGCTGCTAAGACAAGTGAATCCAGCCACCCCACTCTCACCATCTGATTTGGTGCTGGAGCAAAGGATGGGGTTGCCATAGAGAAGTTCTACCCGCAAAACACTCCAGTCTTAGCTGAGATGGCAGGATGTGTTTTCAAAGAGTGAGTTCGATGTAGGGTGTTCAAAGAGTTCCCAACACTGGATTAGGCTTCAGAAAGTCAAGCCATTCAGGGAAAGAGTATGACGGATCTCATTGGGAGATCTGGAAGATCTACATAAGCAACTGGCAGATCTGAAGAGAGCAGGCAACATTCGGGAGTCTCAGAGCCCTTATGTTCCCCCATAGTGACGGTGTAGAAGAAGATTAGTTCCCTGAAGTTGTGCATCTATTACCGGACACTCAACCGGAGTACTATTCCTGTCCAGTATACCACTCCAAAAATAGAAGATGCCTTACAGAGCCTGTCGGGAGCTAAGTGATTCAGCAGATTGGACTTAAAAAGTGGGCACTATCAAATCCCCATGCACCCAGAGGACAGAGAGAAGACCATGTTTATCACCCAATTATAGTTCTTCAAATTCAACAGGATTCCTCAAGGTCTATCTAGTACTTCAGCAACTTTCCAGAGATTGATGGAGAAAACAGAAGGGGACATGAATCTGATCAAAGTGTTGATGTACCTGGACAATATCATTGACTTTTATAAAAACCCTTGACGTACATGAAGAGTATCTGGAAATGGTCCTGAAGAGACTCCATGACAAAGGGTTGAAATTGTCCCTAGAAAAGTGTCAGTGCTACTCGGCACAGGTGGTTTGCCGCACTATTGGGATTCCACTTTAGCCTAAAGTACCGTCCAGGGGTCAGGAACAGAGATGCAGAAGTCCTGTTGAGGAGGCCCTATGATTTGGGAGCTGCTTCTGAAGAGTGGACTCCACTAACAGCTGAAGTGACACTTTATGTCAAGGAGCAGCACACAATAGCGGCACAATAGGGCCTGAAGCTGTCAGAGTCTCAGTGGAAGGTGTTCCCAAATACTACTGTAACCTTTCCCAAGTAAGGGATGAAGGTCTGCATTAGTTTACAAAGAAAGACTTAAGGAAAGACCAGATGAGGTCAATGTCCAGATCTGCTACTAACAGACTCTCCAAAAGAAGCACGCCTGGTACACAAAGAATGGAATCGATTGCAGTTATGCAACAGTGTGGTCTACCAATTGGGCCCCTCAGATCATCCTGAAGAAAGCACAGAGAGACAGTGTTGACCACCTTACATGACAATCATAGTCAACATTTGAAAGAATGTTCAAATTAGTGAGAGACCATTTCTCTGTATGCGGGCTGAAGTGGAGGGATACTACCACTCTTGCATATGATGTATACAGAGGAAGGGTTTACTCAGCTGAGCCACCATAATGGGCCATCTTCCAAGTCAAGGACCAATGGAGTTGGTGTGCATTGATTTTCTGTGTCTGGAGCCTGACTCGAGCAGACATGGTCTTAGAGGTGACCGATCACTTCCCCAGTATGCCCAAGCATTCCCAACCAAAAACCAGCAGGCACCTGCGAGGGACAAGGTTTTGGTAGAAAAGTTCTTCAGCCAATACTCCCTACCTCAACGCATTCACTCTGCTCAAGGAAGAGACTTTGAGAGTAGACTCATTAAAAGACTGTTAGACCATTTATGTTTTTAAAAGTCAAGAACAAGCCTTTACCAACCCCAAGGGGATCCTCAGCCAGAATGATTTAATTGCACTCTCCTAGATGTGCCTGGGACTCTTTCTGCTGAGAAGAAACCGCAGTGGAGCAGAAATATTGCAGCTATCATGCACACCTACAACAGCACTGAAAATGATGCTACTGGCTATTCAACATGCCGGTTTGGGAAGTAAGCTCAACTACCAGTCGAGTTAGCATTCGGAACTTCCTTAGATTGTATCTGGATGATGTCCAACAGAGGACATGTTGACCATTTGAGGAAGAGCCTTAGAACAGTGTATGAGAAAGCTCAGCCTGCCTCAGGCGCTCGGAGGGCAGCAAGACAAAATAAATCTTGATGTGAAGATGACAGTACATTACTTACAGCCTAGAAATAGGGTGTTGCTGAGAAATCTAGGCACCCCTGGAAACACAAGTGTGACAGGAGGGAGTGTGACAGGACTGTATCATGGAACTCCACCTACAGTGCCAGAGAGAGAGAGAGCAAGGGATAGGTACCTGCAGTACAGTTTGTTTAGAGTATAGAGTGTAAACGAGGGAGTTAGAAAATGGTTGAAGCAATAAATGTAATAATCACAATTTGCTTGGCCAGCTTTGATCCAGACATGTAGAAATGGAAAAATGTATTCAGCCAGACTAATTATTATCAATAATTTTAAATTGAGGTGGGTTTCCTATATGCTAAATTTAAGATAATCTTAATATCACGGAGGATTAATTATTATTTAACCTATCATTGTCTCAATTACATTACAATTAAATTGCTGATACTGTTAGGTCATTCAGTTCAGTCTAACACTGTCATCTCAAATTATTTAAGAGTAGTAATGACTTACATAGTCATGAAAAGGGTAGCTCCGTGGCTCATTGTTGCCATGCAACTCACTCTTCAAGATAATATATATCATGTTTCAATCAGCTAACTGTACTTTTATAGTTATACAATTTCCTAACATAGTTTAAATGTCATAGTTATAGAGCTGCCCACCCCAAAATACATTCTACTGCTTTTCATACAATGTATTATCCAGTAGACTGTTCATATTTAAATTTAAGGATATTTAGTTGTGAGTTAAAGCAAATGAGCTTCTGCTCAGTCTTTCCACTCCTCTACCTTTTGACAGCCTTAATTCCCTCTGTACCCCTGTACTGACAGAGCAGAGTAAAATAGACATTAGAGTGTGCTCAGCAGGCACCATAATAAAACAGAAGAAGCCACTCTGATTTTTAGGTAGATGGATCAAGCTTCATTCAGAGGGCGTGGAGAAGAAGAGCGCTACAGTGTTATCATGTTGTAGAACGTAAGTCCTGGGGTATTGCCTAATAATTAACCATATGCTTTAAGAGATATCTTAATTGAGAGCTTAAAGCCATTGGATAATGAGACCGAGGTAACTATGAGGTACAAAAGGGTTATTTTTGGTCAGCTAAGAGCACAGACACTAATGAACTAGAAAAGGCATCACATCAAACAGTGGAAAGAATTGTTTGAAATAGGGGTAGTTAAGGGGTCATATCATGTCTACTGTGCATCCACTTTTTTACTGAAGGTTATTGCACATTAGTAATTCACTATATAGTAACCTACAGGTATAAGGGATATTTATGTAGCAAAAGTACATTTTAAACTATGATGGGTTGAAGGATGGGGAGGGCAACATATAGTGCAAAAAACACCAGTTTAACATGACTGGGCTAGAGAATAGAACAATGAAAAAATGAGGAGCTTTAACAGGAAGTTTGGAGGTACATAATGCCTGGACATACTCTTTAAAGCTGAACTAGCAAGAGGGGGCCCTGCCAGATAGTCTGTACGGGGCCCCATGATTTCTGTTCACAGATCAGCACCTGCTGTAGCCTATCACATTGGGAATTGCTGCATTGTGACTTATGATATTGCAGTCTGAACACTGGGGAAGGGAGACTGGCGAAATGATTCCTTCTGCCTGTGGCATACTGATTACATCATCTCCACCGAGGCAAAGTTACTGGCCTAGAGCTGCTCAAAGGCAGCATTTTATTATTAAGCCCTCATACACACGGGCGTTTTTTAATGCCACATTTATGGGCGTTTTTTACAGCTCTCCATGTTATTCAATGGGCCCATAAAAACGCTGACGTTTTTGAGCTGTAGAGGGCGTCAGTGTTAGTGAGCTGTATTTAGAATGCGGGACCAGCGTGCTCCGAGGCTGTAGCATTTTGGCGTTTTTGACGCTAATGCGGCAACCACTCACTAACACTTACTGGCACCGGCGTTAACCGGCGTTTTTGATGCCGGCGTTTTTAGGTTAAAAAATAGCAGAGGAATGTTTTTTTTTTTTTAAAAACGCCGATCGACGCCAACGCTCACTAACGCTGATGCAAAACGCCGGAAAAAACACTGATTTTTCAAAAACGTCAGACCCAACGTTCTGCTTAGTTTTCCTCATACGCCCATGTCTATGAGGCAAAAGGTAAAACTTTTTCTAAAAAATGCTACTTTGGCTATATAGTTTGACATGTCAAGAATGTATCTATGCAGGCTTGTAAAGTTTCTGCATTGTCCAATTTAGGGTATTTAATTGAGCATTGCTTAATTTTATTAGGTTCATGATTTGAAAAGGCCTTATAGTATAATAAACTCAGAAATGTTATATAAAGAACTTACAAGATTGTAGTAAGTGCCTTCCTGTAAAACCAAAGCAATGCTGAGATACTCTAATAAATGTTTTCTAGGATGCAAAGTAGGATATCTGCTACATATGGTGATAACACTGTCTTCATCATTGCTAGGCTTTATAAATTATTCATTGTAATGTATAATAATCTATGAAATCATATTTACTACACCTTATTATATCCCTTCTCAAGATTCTTTAGGGAGAATTTGTTACTAGTTTGTTATTTGCATAAATAAGCCTTTATTGAGTCAATGGGCCAACCTACATTAATGCTGATCATACAGCTAATTAGGAAACGTAATACTCATTATGCTGTCAATTAGAATTCCCATTAACTATGCTGTGTTTGCATTTGTAAAATCTCTTATTTGGAGGGTTGGGGTGAATAGGATTCTGAACCTTGCCAAACCCTGGCAGCAATACAGCTTTAATTACTACAGTTCATGGAAGCCTGAGATAGTCATCTGTTACAGGCAATAAATAAATACATTTAAGCTGTTTTAAGCTCTGAATTGAATGCTTGAAATAATGGAGCAGTGAAGGACCTGTGAGCTATAAACCAGTATAGGTGAGCATCAGAAAGTATTGTTATTGACATGCTAGAATAACTTCTTCCTTGATTCAAAAGCTTTCTTTTTCCCCCCCAAAAAAGAACAATCAGTTCCCAGTGCTTTTATCAAATCAAGATGTCAAGCTATACAGGTGATTTTAAGTAGCTCAACCATGCTACTAAAATTGTTGGTAGCTAATTAGTATATAAACAGGTGGAACAAATGACTTTGTGATGCAAGCTACATAAATAGCCTGCAGTAGTGATTAAACCTGCATGGGCACTTAATGGTCGGCCTATGTTAAGTTGCTCACTACTACTGCATGCTTCTACATTCTATGTATGTGGCTTATACCATGGGCAACTATTTGTTCCATCTGTTCAGTGACTGAGCACTACTCCCAACAATTAATTAGCAGCAATTTTAGTAGTGCGAACAAACTACTAAATATCACTCATGTAGCTCTAGACTGACTAAAGCCTCGTACACACGGTTCGACGGTCGTATGCACCGCCCGTTGTATGATCATCCGACCGTTAGTACACGCAATTAGAACAGCCTACGTACGACGGTCGTACAACAGAAGTTGTATGAGCAAGCTATAAAACTTTGGTAGTACCAACAAGCGATCGTATGACCGTTGTATTGTGTGTACAGAGAAGTAGGTCCAACGAGTTGTATTGTGCAAAACACGCATGCTCAGAAGTCAGGAACGGCCGGACGCTAATTACATGCACCTGAACTTTCTCTTTATACGTTCATAACACGTCACTATGTTCGGCTTGGTTGTACGATCTTGTAGTGCATGTCAGTATGCAAGTTACATGATCCAACATACGATTTGGTCCGTTCGGTCATATGACCGTCGAACCGTGTTGTACGAGACTTAAGGCTACTTTCACACTGAAACATTTTTCAGGCGCTGCGGTGCTAAAAATAGCGCCTGAAAAACTCTCCCCCCATTCTCCCCAGTGTGAAAGTAAGAGTGCTTTCACACTGGGGCGGTGCACTTGCAGGACAGCAAGAAAAGTCTTGCAAGCCGCATCTTTGGGGCAGTGCGGTGAGCGGTGTATACACCGCCCCCTCCATTGAAAGCAATGGACGGCGCGGCTGTGCACCGCCCCGGAAGCCCCGAGCGGCGCCACTTTTAACCCCTTCTTAGCCCCTTAGCGCCGCTATAATACCTTTACCTAATAATACATTTACCTCAAATGCACCACTAATTAGCAGAGATTTACCGCTACCGCCCCTCCCCGCCCCAGTATGAAAGTAGCCTAAGAGAGAAAAGTTGAAGCAGCCATGGTAAACCCACTTTATTGATGAGGAGAAGCTGATCTCACTGCTACCTCACGATTCTGCAGTAGTAGAGGAAGGAGACTGAAGCTCAGCAGATAGATAATGGAAAATCGTATCAAATATTTACTTAATTTTCTTTTTCTGGTGCCAATTCATGGCAGCATACATGTGGTAGCTTAGTATGCTGCCATGGATTGGCGCCAGAAAATGAAAATTACGGTAAGTATTTGATACATTTTTCCATTTTCCTAGCACCAACATGGCATCATACATGTAGTAGCCCTGCCAACTTCCACCCACAGGACCACAGCATAGCTATAAAGAGCTGACACCCACACAACAGCCCATTCCATGTACATTGCTAGTAACAAGCCCAGTGGGTTTAGTATGCTGCTAAGAAAGGAAAATTACAGTAAGTATTTGATACTATTTTCCTGGTGCCAACAGGGCAGCATACATATGGTAGACCAATAACTAGCTACTAGGATGGCAAGTTTAAGTGCATCCTAACTTAGTGCATAAACTAACACCTTCCTGCCAAAGCCAGCTGTAGTGAGGACTACTGAACCCATCAGTAGTGCTGAAGGAACACCCCATAAAATGATCTGTTTGGCTAGCCTGCCTATCTTGTCAGTTGATATCGCTGCATAATATGCTAACAAGGCTCAGATGCTGCTGGTCAATTGTGCAGCAATTATTTCTGGTGGCTGCAGCCCAGTTGTATAGGGGTCTCTTTGAATTAAGCTTAGGAATTGCAAAGCAATTGTGCGCTGGTGCCTTCTACCCTTGTTGATTTCTAAGGAGCTAGATATAGCTGTTCTGGCTACCTAAATGACTTGCTTACAAGTGTGCTATCTTCGATCTGGATGTATTGAGGGAGTACTTAACCTCAAGCTGCTGAAAGCAATCCCACTGTGGGATAGGCAAACAAATGCCCACAGACTCTTAATGCAATGAAAACAGCAAAGCTGTGAACTGCCTGCAGCTCAAAGAGTATGCCTGAGAGTTCTTACACCGGAAGCTGTCTTCGAAGGTCACCCGGTAGAAAAAATATTGAGCACTGTTGGCAATATCCTCCTCCCCATCTGCACCAACATCCAAATCCCCAAGACAAGCCCCTCATTCAAAGGGGCACGCCCTGAAAGCCCGCCCCAAAGAAACCAGGGGAGGGCTGGCCCAGGGGGTAGGGTGGCAATTGCCCCCCAGGCCACCCTAACTTACATTTAAAATGGCCGATGGCTGCTGCCTACTCATACTTTTTTTTTCTTGTGGAGGAAGGAAATAGGGCCCAGGGGCGCAGCCACCAACTAACTGCAGGCAAAGGGGGGGCACCCAAGGCCGGCCCTACCATGGATCCCGCTAGGCCCATTGGGTGGGCATGGATGGTGAGCTGATTCGGTGGTGCAATGGGCCACTTGACTGGACTTGCCCCCCAGGCCTATGGCTGCCAGCCCTCCCCTTAAGAGAAGGGATGTTGAAACAAACAAAAGGGGCACCCAACCAGTCTTGTTGCAAATGCACTAATATGGCTACTATCACCTCAAGCTCCTGGTAGAAAACAGTGAGGATAGAAGCCTATGTGGCAGCCTTGCAGATCTGAGAAACAGTAGTCCACAGCCAAAGCTCAGGAAGCACTTGTACATTTACTAAAATGCATCCTGCCAGGAAGAGATGGAACCTAAACGCTAGACCGGGGATTATCGATCCGTAGATCTCGGTCTGGGAAGCTGACCCGTCATCATAGAGCATCAAACAAGAGTGCAACAAAGAGGGACTGCTTGTAAAGTTGGAGCTGTAGTAGGGAGCAAGAGCCGCATGAGCTGATGCCTCCCCTATAGTGCTGGCTCCTGCCCCATACAGAGGGATACAACTGCACTCCATCTCTTATCCCTGCTAGCGGTCTCCATAGTGCAGGAGTCTTGATTGCTTTCAGAAAATGCACTGCCTGCAGGATATAATAGAAGTCTATGGCAAATGCTGCCAAGATGCACTGCGCTGCACCCGCGGTGCAGATAAACCGCAGCACATCAGTGGGAAAACAACCTTATAGGGGGCTTAGAACAGTAAGGGTTCATTTACATTTGTAGTTGGGGGGTGGTAAAACCCCATAGTTCCTGTTTTTACCACCCACGCCCTAACTACACTCCCTTTGGGTGCAGTGGCCAGGGGTGTACACATGTTTCCGCAGCAGCAAAAGTTATACAGGCTGTCATGATTGGTGGGTGTAGCGCCTGCCCAGCATGACCCATTCAAGTAAATGAGGCCGCTCTGTAAATGCCTTGCAACCTTGTGCAGGACAGCAAACAAGGGGTTAAATGAGGCAGGTGGTTGCTTTCTCTCCACCTGCTTCAACCCTTTGGACCATTCAAAAGCATGCAGTTGTGGGGCATTTGCAGAGTAGCTCCATTTACTTGAATGGGTCATGATTGGCAGGCAGAAGTACCCACAAAAAGCATCAGGTGGTTTAATTCTTGTTGCGGCATGAGTACACCTTTAGCTGCTGCCTCAGAAGCTATAGGGGGTAGGAATTGGGGCAGTAATACTGCAACTGAACCACAGGGTTTTACCACCCCCAACTTTGTGTGCATGAGCCCTGAGGGTGCCGCTGCCGAATGCAACTAAGGGCTCTTTCACAAGTGCAGCAGACACTGCTGCTCCTCCTGAAAAGCGATCTGAATGTGTTTGACAGGCGGCGAGGAGGCAATAGGTTATATCACCTGATTTAAACCCATGACTAATAAAATAAACTTGGTTATTATCATCACTTCAAGCGCAACACCAAGTTTATTTTATTTGTCATTTGCACTATTTGGTCTAGTGGGGGTGTTTGCAGCTATTTCTTTTGTCCTTTTGCGCAATTTTTTGTTTTAAACCCATGATTGTCATGCAATGCATGCGATTCCGACACGGTAATATGGCAATCAGAGGTTTAAATCGGGTGTGAGGAGGCAACACTTGCGACACTGTGCCCGGTGATCTTTGACTTCTCCCTTGCTGTTCAGGTAGATCTCCACTTTAAGGTTGCCTACCCCTGCCCTAGACTGGATGATGGCCTGCTGAATCAACTTGACTTGGTGGAATTAGAAATTGGAGCTACAGTATAGGAACCATCTTGAAAAACAAGAGAAAGTAGAGGCTGAGAGATAGACTCTTCATCCTGACTACTTCCAACTAATAGAAGGAAACTTCCTTTGGGTAAGCTGGAGGCAGACTGTAAAACTGGATAAGGATATCCCGTTTGGAGAAATAGCTAGAATCTACCCCAAGCAACAAAAAAACTGGGTCTCAACAACCTTATTTTATGCAATACCCATAAAGGGTTCCATTCCATACAAGTCTACCAACCCAAAGGCTCGCTTCACTATACAAAGGCTATGAGTGAACTACTTTCAATCCCCTGGAGTCACAAGGGCAGCTACATTGAGAGTCCTAATAGTGCTGAGAGCCAAACACCAACCTAGGCCGGTTGCAGGACATTGGGGAGGGAAAATGGCTAATTGGGCCCAATTTGGACATTTTCACTTAGGGGTGTACTCACTTTTGTTGCCAGCGGTTTAGACATTAATGGCTGTGTGTTATTTTGAGGGGACAGCAAATTTACACTGTTATACAAGCTGTACACTCACTACTTTACATTGTAGCAAAGTGTCATTTCTTCAGTGTTGTCACATGAAAAGATATAATAAAATATTTACAAAACTGTGAGGGGTGTACTCACTTTTGTGAGATACTGTACATATGAATCACATGTAAGAACAAAACTGCATAAAGTGCATGCTGATAACATTAGGACCAAAAAAATAAGTAAAAAAAACATAATACAGTGAGGGAATACCGTTTTTTCATGTGATATTCTGCTTGTTGAATGCACATTTTACTGCCTAACAAGCTGATCACATTAGTTCTTTTTTTTCCATAGTAAAATATTCACACATGCGTTCCTGTGCACCTTGTCAGACCAGAAAGTAAAAAAGCAGCTCTATTTGAATGCTCAAATGACACTGCAATCTGGGATGCAATTTCCTAGATTCAGGAATTACAATCACTATATACGCAGGCATCTGCATGATCACGCAGGCCCACAACGCAAGAGTACCAGAGTGATTTCAGCCTGCTCTTGTTCACCTGCTTTAGTTCATCAGACCCGCTGTTTGATTGTGCTTGTTGTGTTCTGATGAGTCAGCTGTACCTATAACGATCCATCCATAATCATCTGAACTGACAAGGCTTCCAGAGGAGGCCCAGAGCTTATGCCCGGTACACACGATGAGATTATCGGGCGAACAATTTTTTTTGCATGCTAATCTCAGATTGAATCAGAAGAGTTGACTTTAGTCACGAAAATTCTCGTACAACAGAATAAAAAATCGGAAGCGATGTGATGTGTTGTAGTGTATTTGTATTGCATTTTTGAACGACAGCTGTACTGATGAAACGAAAATCGTACGATCGGATTTTTCTTGCATGTCCGGAAGGATGAACTGTCATGATCGGCTCTCGAAAGCTCTGTACTAATGATCCAATTATCGTACGATCGCTTCGAAAGCGGTATTTTCTGTACGATTTTCTGATTGTGTGTACGGGGCTTTAGTCCTTTCTGATACTGGATATGGAAGAAGTGGCCAACAGCTATTTCCTCGGTCCTCTGTATCAGCTTTAACCCCTTCAGATCCATGCCATAGTCGAAAGGACATCCACCCTTGTGCACGCCCCCCGGCGCGCACTCACAGGTGCTGCCACACGCTGCATAGGCGTGCCCGCGTGTTGGGCGGACTCTATGTCCGCTCGTGACCCACGATCAGCTGTCAGAGCTGCAGAACGGGAAACCGCAGATGTAAACACAGCAGTTCTCCGTTCTGTGAAGGGGGACATGACAGATCTACTGATCCCTGCCACTGGGATCAGTTAGATCTGTTATGTCCCTGCCAGCCCCGCCCCCACACAGTTAGAACACAATGAAGGAACACAGTTAACCCCTTCACTGCCCCCTGCAGGTTAACCCCTTCCCTGCCAGTGACATTTATACAGTAATCAGTGAACATTTAAATTTATGATCGCTGTATAAATGTCATTGGTCCCCAAAAAGTGTCAAAAATGTCCGACATGCCCGCCCCAATATCAAAGTCCTGATAAAAATCGCAGATCGCCGCCATTACTAGTAAAAAAAATAAAATAATAAAAACGGCATGAATCAATTCCCATAGTTTGCAGATGCGATCATTTTTGCGCAAACCAATCAATAAACGCTGATTGCGATTTTATTTTTTTAAACAAAAATATGTAGAAGAACATATCTCGGGCCAAACCCAATGAATATATATATTTTTTTTTTTGTATATTTTTTTTTGTATATTTATTATAGCAAAAAGTAAAAAAATATTGTTCTTTTTTCAAAATCGTCCCTCTTTGTTTGTTTATAGCGCAAAAAATAAAAACCGCAGAGGTGATCAAATACCACTAAAAGAAAGCTCTATTTGTAGGGAAAAAATTATAAAAATTTTGCTTGGGTACAACGTTGCACGACCGCGCAATTGTCGTCAAAATGCAACAGCGCTGAAAGCCTAAAATTGGTCTGGGCAGGAGGGGGGTTTTAGTGCCCAGTAAGCAAGTGGTTAAAGAGTTATGCCCGGTACACACAATGAGATTATTGGGCAAATGATCATCCGTTCTTTTTTGCATGCTAATCTCAGATCGATGCAGCAGTCACAAAATTAGTGACGAAAATTCTCGTATGACAGAATAAAAAAATCGGAAGCGATGTGATGTGTTGTAGTGTATTTGCATTACATTTTTGACCGATAACTGTAAATCGTACGATTGGGCATTGTGCAAGAAACTTTTCCTTGCATGTCCAATCATGTCAGGATGGAAAATATCGGATGAACTGTCATGATTGGCTCTCAAAAGCTCTGTACTAATGTTCTGATTATCATACGATTGATTCGAAAGCGGTATTTTCCGTACGATTTTATGATCGTGTGTAAGGGACTTAACTCCACTTTTGTTGAGAAAAAATATTCCCCTCTGGGTGATTTATGTATATTACAAGGATTTTAACAAACTTTGTGACAGATTGCTGCATTTTGTTATTCTGAAGAAATGGCTGTTTGTCTGTGTCCATGTGCAGAGTTAAGCCTCGTACACACGCAGAGGGGTAACTAGAACCTTCAGGGCCCCGCTGCAAGAAATTATGAAGGGCCCCCTGACCTCTGGCCAGGGCCCTTCCCTCTTCCCGCTGATCCTGGGGCCCTTTACTCCTATCGCGGGTCCCTTTATTACGGTACAGCAGTGGCACCTTTCACAAGCGGGCTCCCTTTCTGCTATCTTTGGGTCTTCCCATGGTGGTGAAATGCCAAGACCCGGTCCCAATTGCACCCTTTGCAATACTGATAGTTCCCTCACTGGTGTCAGTAGTTTTTAATTTTTATTTTAATTTTATTATTTTTTTTTACCATTTCATTTTTATTTCTTTTACAATTTTATTTTTACAAGTTTTTTTTTCGAAATTTTTTTTTAGGAGCTCTGTTGGGGGGCTTTGATAAAATATCAAGGGTCTAAACAAAACTCAGCTCTCCGTTTCCATCTGTGTAGCCTCAGCAGCACAGAATGAATGGACAGGAATAGCTGTGCAACGAGCCTCCCATTCATTCAGAAATGGAAGTATAGTAAAAACCATTTACTATGCTTCAGTTATGAATGAACCAATTGGTACCAATCACTGACTCTGTTCATTCAGAAAAGGAAGGAGCCGGTAAATGACAAATTTACTGACCCGTTCCCATCTCTCCATCATGACTACAGCAGCTGGCAGGAGAGAGGAGAGGGGAAGACAGCAGCTCTGTGGGGGGGGGGACCAGGCAAGCACACAGGGACCCTGGGAACAACAGAAAACAAGTAAACTGGATAGAGGAAAATGGAGGAGATTGGTTCCTCTAAATGCCACCCCCGCCATCCCTCCTTTTCAGGTGTACAAGAGAGGCACATGGGCCCCCTGAACCATGAAGCTTAGTTGCAATTACAACCCCTGCAACCCCTATCATTACGCCCCTGTACACACGGTTAAATTGTTGTACGACCGCGCTTCTGATTTTTGTCAAAAGCGCGTGTCCATGATTTTGTAAAGCGTACTGACTATACGAAAAGGCAAAGGTGAACGTAGTGACGTATTAGGAGTGTATAAAAAGGAAGTTCATTTTTGGTGCGTCACCCTTTAGGCCGCTTCCACTAATTTCACGATTAAAAGGACATTAAAAAGATGATAATGTGCGCTGCATATAGTAATTTCAATTGCCACGTTACGAATGTGAATTCTGCATTACGATCACCAGTTTACACAACCGAGCACTTCCGTCTTGTTCCCTGATTCCGAACATGCGTGTTTGTACTTTTGACTTTTGTGTGTCGATTTCTGTACACACCATCCGAAAATCGGATCTGGCATTGACAACCGACAAAAATTTACTAGCCTGCACATCCAGTTTTTCTCTGACGAAAAAAGCAAATCGGCTGTTGAAAGGAGATACTTACGGTAAGAACTTCTGATGACAGGCTGTCGAACAACAATTCCCTTCCGGAATTTTGCATTGTGTGTACGGGCCATGACTCTATACGAGAGTGGTTTTATAATTATCAGTCAGCTGTTCTACCTGCAGAGCTCTAATGAGGAAAGTGGCACGGTCTGCATCCCTTTAGACCGGGTTCACACTGGTACGACATACAATCTGACTTTGGGAGCACATGTCGCATGATGTGTGTAAATCAATGATTCTCTATGAGAGCCGTCTTAACTGGTCCAACACAAGTCGGTCCGATTTTGAAAAGTCCCTGCACTACTTTGGTCCAACTTTGGTCCTACTTCAGCCCATTGAATATCACTGAAGTAGGATCAAAGTCTGATCCTCGTCCTAACCATCCGACATCTGACATGGTGATTACAGCAGCAGAAAAAATAATTTATGTCACACTGGGATTATTTTGATTGGTCAAAGGACAAGTTAGACTCATATCTCAAAGTCATAGCAAATTATTATCCTGTTCATACAAGTCGGATGGGAGTAGGATCGATGTTGCAGGGCAAAGTAGGATGACAGTCGTACAACAGTCACGTCATACCAGTATGAAAGCCTTCGATATGATTTCCCTTTGGGAGTATCTCACCAAAAATTACATTTTTGTTGGAGGATGCTCAAAATCTGATTTGTATCTTAGTGTAGACTTCTGGGAAAATCAGTGAGCCAATCACACAAGCCGGAAATTACATTTCTAGGAGGTGTTCCATATACCAACTGTGGACAGAATACTTGCAGGTAGCCATATTGCATTTTACAGAAAATCGCAGCGCTGTAGGTTGGAAAGGAAAGGTCACTCTATATCAATTTGATATTTTTTGTTTTCCACGAAAGTGGACTTTCGTTTCAAACCATGCTTTCTAAGTTGCAGGAACCCTAACGGATTTATAGCTGAGTTTCTGTCTTCACATTTGTCTCTGCTTTGTTTACTTCCCATTTTCACACACTTTGCCCGCAGAAAAAGATGAACCACAACTTTCTGTTCCAGGAAATATCAAAACGGTTTAACCATTTCAAGGAAGATAAAGACATGTGATTACTGACAAAATGTACATTTACATATTGCAAGAATATAAAATCCCCTCATCTATGCACAATGACTACTCATCACTTATTTTGTAAGAATAAGAAGGCAAAGGAAGCCATTATGGTTTCACCGCATAGAATAATTAAAGAAACAAAGTAAAAGAAATACATCAGAATGCATAAAATATAAAGGATAATATTTTTTTAAGTCTGCCATAAAGGGCAAGTATAGAGTATGTTTACTGAGCACATATTTTTATTCACTATCGCAGTTTTTGTCTGCCTTAGGCCACTTTCACACTGCTAATCCGTTGAGCGTGGCAGCGGTAAAACCCCACTCATTTTAGCTGTGTTTTACCGGCAAAGCAACACCGCTTTTAACACAGGAGCACAGCGCTTTTAACCCCCTGAGAAGGTTAAAAAGGGGTTAAAAGCGCCGGTTAGCACCACTGCCGAAGCACTGTGCTGACGCTCCAGTAGAGGTGCCCATTCATTTCAATGGGCAGGGCGGTTTAGGATTGGTGTATGCACAGCTCCCGCACCGCCCCCAAGATGCCGCTTTCAGGAGCTCTGTGAACGTCCCGCAAGCGCATCGCCCCAATGTTTAGAGTCACACTGACAAAAATGGGCACGAGATTTGAGGCGGTTTTCAGACGTTGTTTAGAGGCTATTTCTAGCGCTAAAACGCCTGAAAAATGCCTCAGTGTGAAAGGGGCCTTAATGTAACTTTTGGTGTAACTTTCACATTTTATTACTTGCGCAGCTGCAATACCATATTTTTGTCATTGTTGTAAAACGGTGGCCGCAAAATATGTGATGTTGTCTGGAAAAGTGTATGGAAAAAGGTATGCGGCTCCATGGTTTCTTCAATATTTATTTTTATGCAGACCTTTCTTTACAGGCAACACCCCCTTATTTATTTAGGCCTCCATTCTATAACACTGCACTACAATAAGAAAAAAATGTTAAAAGTGCGGGTAAAAAAGTTACCCCCCAGTTTCAGTTCTGCAGGGGGTTGACATCACCATCCTTCCAACAAGATCCTGGAAAATGTTGGGTAACCCAAATCACACGGGATGATGTTGTGGTCCAACAGCGCAAGAGCATTTTCTCATGAGATTTAAGCAACTTAGTATTCCACTGGATATTGCAAGTAGAGGTAGAAAAGGAGGGAGTGCCCAATCTTCAATGGAATGCAAGTTAAGAGGTAAATTTAAGATTGTTTATTGAAAGTAGCAACAAATGGTCAAGCCAACGTGTTTAGGGGGGGAAAAGACTCCCCACCCCCTTCCTCAAGCCTGTGGCTGGCTGCTGATGGTGACTGGGGTAAGATCTCAAATGAGTGTGTCTGTGACACCAATATCTGAATGCTCTGTATTCGCTGTGTTTGCAGTGGCAGCATCGAGCCCAAAGCTGCCGCTGCAAACACAGTGATCACAGAGCATTCCGATCTTTCCCCGTTCACCACCATCAGCAGACAGCACCAGTACTGAGGAAGGGGGAGTCTTTTTTTTTTTTTTCCCCTGAAACGCATTGGCTTGACCATTTGTTGATACTTTCAATAAACGATCTTAAATTTACCTCTCACCTTGCATTCCATTGGAGATTGGGCACTCCCTCCTTTTCTACCTCTACTAGCAAAATCCAGTGGAACACTAAGTTGCTCAAATCTCATGAGAAAATGCTTTTGCAAAGGACTGCAACTTCATCCTGTGGGATTTGGGTTACCCAACATTTTCCAGAATCACTTTGGGAGGACGGTGATATCAACCCCCTGCAACGCGTTGGCTTGACCATTTGTTGCTACTTTTAATAAACTAACTTATATTTACCTCTCGACTTGCATGCCAATGGAGATTAGGCACTCCCTCCTTTTCTACCTTTATTAGTACATGCGTAAATGAAACCCAAGGCCATGCAGCCCAGGCCCCACCACCTTCTTCCGATGTAGTGAGGCAGAAAGCATCAGAAGATAACTCTTCTAATACGCCCCCACTATCACCTAACCATTGACCTACCACCGATTGAATCAGTCCAGCGCGATCCCCAACCCTACAGAAACAGGGCTTTGCTGGAAGGATGGGGGCATCACCTTAGTCTAGACACTAGTGGTCTAGAGTAAGGGTGTGGTAAGTATTTTTACATAACTCTTTTTACTCATAGGTTTATTATTTTTTATTATAACACAGCCTTTTAGCACATAGGAGAAGGCCCCTGGTGGATAAGCTGGCCTGGATTTCTCTAAAAAGAGCACATTACATGGAAAAGACTTATTCAGGGCATGTATTATGTAAGGTTGAGTTGAGCAAACTTTTGGTTTACCATTTATGACTTTACAGCTGTATGCCTTGTATATACTATATTTTCCTTGTCAATAATTTTTATTAAGATTTTGAAAAACATTGGACAGAGTTACAAATTTCAGTCTTAAAATGAAAGGATGAATTACATGGGTAATAAATCAGACAGCAGGTTGCCTTTATTGCAGGGTACCCCTTAAACCAAAAGTGGACTATGGTGTAGACTAATAAAGCTCCAGGCTGGAAGATAAAATTGCTGAAACAGCAATAGAAAAAAGGGGGGGAGGGGGTATAAGGCAGAAAATGTAAGTTTAATATACATTTAAGCAATGAGGGAGGAGGAAAAGAGGTAAAAAGGAGAGAGAAAAAAAAAGGGGGGGTTCAGGGGAAAAAGGTAGTAATGTTGAGGTACCTGAGGCCTCTGCCCACCTAAATCTGCTACTACAATGCATAGGAGTTAGGCTAGTAGCAGAAAGTGTGGGATGAGCAAATTTGATCCACGGCAAGGCGGCTCTCCTGTGCCAGATCACTTACTATGTACGTGGTCTATCGCTTCCAGGTGGGGGGGCGTGCTCATGCCACCAGTGATCCGGCTGTGCTGTGATTATACATAGCAGATGCCTATCATCAGGAACACACACAGGACAGACCCCTGCCTCTGTAAACAAGGCAGAACTCTGTCCTGTCAGTGGGGAAGTAATGGATTTTCTTTCCCCGCAAAGCAGGAAATTATATCCATGACTTCCCTTAGTAAAAGCGTCACACAGGGTACACCAAAACACTAGCTAGGCACACATTTAACCCTTTTATCACCCTAGATGTTTAACCCCTTCCCAGTCAGTGTCATTAGTACAGTGACAGTGCATTTTTTTAGCACTGATCACTGTATGAGTGTCACTGGTTCCTACAAAGTGTCAAAAGTGTCAGTTAGTGTACGATTGTCCGCCATAATATCGCAGTCCAGCTATAAGTCCCTGATCACCCCCATTACTAGTAAAAAAATAAATAAATACAATTTCCCCAGTCGTCTTCCAGGACAGCCCTTGAGAGATGGAGCTCATCACACCTGACAGGAAACACATTGCACGGCTCTTTAAAAGGCGGTCCCTCAGGCATCTGGTCAGTTTTTTGTGTTTCCTCAGCCGAGGAGACATGTTGCAGAGGAACCGTCTTCTAAAGAGGGAGTAAGGAGAGCTCCACCGCTCAAGGGCTGCCGGGGAGGCAAAGCCAGAGCAAGATAAGAAAGCCCTATCAGCGAGGAATGGCTGCAGATGAAATCTCTCCTTTGCCAAACGGGTTCCCTCCGCAGGTGCAGGAGTTCCCCGTCCCCTTACCTCTCTCCAGAGCCCGGCGAGGGAGTGGGCAGTGGGGATGCATGTAGGCGGCAGCGGTGGAGACCTTTTTCTCTCCTCATCAGTTTTTTTTTGAAAATTCGCGCTGTACGCCGGAGGAGCGCGGAGCGTCACTTCCGGCGGACGTGCATCATCACTGTGTGCTGGAGGAAGTAGTTCCTACCTCCAGGCGCAGAGAGGAAGGGGAGGGCCGAGCCGGTGACATGTTAAAGGCGCCACAGCATGGCTACAGCGCCGAGGACTGCAGTATGGAAGCACACGCTTCGGGTGAAACCAGCACCGGCTCTTCAGAGGTAGGCTGGCGGCGCCAGAACCTTTTTCCTGTGCCTATTTTTTTCAGGATGTACTGAGCTAGCAAAGGCATTTATGTAAAACCTTTAGTGTAGCTCGGGTGGGTACTAGGAGGGCAGGTGGTTAATATGATGTGCATCTTAACTGTCCCTATTTTTTGTCATCCTCTCCGCTAGAAAGAGCATTCTAAAGCAGGGATGGCAGCTGCTAAAACGGACAAAAGAAAATGCCCAGCTTGCAGCACCAGACTGCTCTCAAATTATGCAAAAACGTTATGCCAGACATGCATTACAGGGGTCCTACAAACAGAGGAAGATTCCCCTTTTAGCAAATTCCTATGCTCCTTCAAGGATGAGGTGCAGTCTACCTTTTCATCCTTCAGGAGACTTATCTCAGAGGTCCAGGTACCAGGGAGGGTCCTGGACAAACCAGCGCAGGTACCCACCTCACCTACTCACCCCTCTTCAGGCTTAGGAGAGCCATCAGGGAGTAGGGAAATCCCACATCTTTCCACTGACCCGGATTCTGCTCAGTCCTCTGGACAGGACGAAGGTCAGGATGAAACATCCATTTCCAGGTTTAAACTTTCACAGGAGGAAGTGGACGAATTGCTGGGGGCTATATATGATACTTTGGAAATCAAAGAGGAGGAAGCCCCACTCTCCAGACATGACAAGATGTACCAGGGACTGGACAAGAAAAAGCCCAGGGTTTTCCCAGTACACAAGGTCATGACAGACTTTGTACTAAAAGAGTGGTCTGAGCCTGAGAAAAGACCCTTTTTCTCAAATAGTCTCAAGAGGAGATTCCCCTTTGATGACAATCCAGACTCAGTCTGGAACCAGACGCCAAAACTGGATGCTCCTTTGCCAAAGGTTTCTAAACACTCAGACTTGGTGTTTGATGATATGGGGCACCTGGCGGACCCAATGGATAAAAGAGGGGATATAGTCCTCAAACGGTCTTGGGACACCGCAATGGCCAACCTTAGACCAGCGTTGGCCACAACCTGTGTAGCCCGGAACTTTGAATTCTGGTTAAAGCAGTTGCAAGGGCATCTAATAGCAGGGACACCTAGAGAGGAATTGTTGAAATCATTTCCTATGCTCTATAAAGCCGTTGGTTTCATTGCGGACGCATCAGCGGAGTCGGTCAAGTTATCGGCTAGATCAGCTGCACTTTCAGTAGCAGCCAGAAGGGCCCTCTGGCTTAAAACTTGGCCGGGAGACACTTCATCCAAGCTCCGTCTTTGTAGTGTTCCATTTTCAGGGAAATTTCTTTTTGGTGATAAATTAGACGAGGCCTTAGAACGAACAGCCGACAGGAAAAAGACTTTTCCAGCCAAAAAGAAATTCTATCCCAGAAAATTTTTTCGTCCCTACAAGGGACAAAATAAGGAGGAGTGGAAGAACCTGCAAGACAGGGGTAGACCTAAAAAGCACTGGACCGGTCAGAAGGGCAGACAAAGAGCAAATGTGCTCTTTAACCCTCCTAGCCAAAATACCAAGGCAGAGGGGTACAAACAATGATGCCACAGGCCAAGTGGGAGGAAGGTTGGAGAGATTCCTTCCACAATGGCGGGAAATAACCTCCAACAAATTCATTCAGGGTGTGATAGAAAAGCATATCGGCTAATCCTAAACCTAAAACCCTTGAACGAAACAATTCAGTACAAGAGGTTCAGGATGGAATCTATTTATTCAATCAGAGGTCTGCTGCAGAAGGATTACTTCATGGCGACCATAGATTTAAAAGATTCCTATTTGCATGTGCCCATCAGAAAGAGTTCCCAAAGGTACCTCCGACTGGCTTTGCAGATAGGACAACTGATATACCATTTCCAAAGCAGAGCCCTGCCGTTCTGTCTTTCTTCCTCGCCAAGGATCTTTACCAAGATCCTGGCAGAAACCCTCGCACCATTAAGGTTACAAGCGATAAATGTGATACCTTATCTAGACGATTTGCTGTTCATAGCACCAACGAGGGAAAGGCTTCAGGAAGACCTAAAGGTCGCACAGAAGTGGTTAGTCCACCTGGGGTGGATAGTAAGTACCGAAAAGTCGAATCTCTTCCCCTCCCAAGAGATCCGATTTTTAGGGTACACGATCAATTCCATCAGACAGAAGATCTCACTACCGCAAGAGAAGATAGAGCATCTCGTGCAGAGAATAGCAAGGCTCCAAACAAATCTTCCCGTCACCGTAAGGGAAGTCATGTCTGTTCTAGGCCTCATGACGTCTGCCATTCCAGCAGTCAAGTGGGCCAGGTTCCACCAGAGACCGCTTCAGGCTTTTCTCCTGCAGAATTTGGGGAGAAAGGACCTAGAGGACATGATGATTATTCCATTGAGGGTGAGACAGGCCTTATGGTGGTGGAGATGTCAGGACAATCTACAGAAGGGGGTTCTGTGGGTATGTCCAGTTTCTCACATACTGACCACAGACGCCAGCAGTTGGGGCTGGGGACCCATCTGGGCGGTCAGTGGGCACAAGGAGGGTGGACGCATTTACAAAGTCAGCGGTCCTCCAATTACAGAGAGTTGAAGGCAGTGGCAAAAGCAATCAAAGCATTCCAGAACCAGATCAGAGGGCGACATGTTCAGGTCAGATCAGACAATGTAACAGCAGTAGCATACCTAAACAAGCAGGGCGGAACTCAGAGCCCCAGTCTGAGATTGGTGGCCAAGGAAATTTTTGTCTGGGCAGAGAGGAATTTAGAATCCCTTTCAGCGATCCATCTCAAGGGAACACAAAACGTCCTGGCCGACTATTTAAGCAGACAAGCCATTTCTCAAGAGGAATGGTCACTGGATCAAGGAGTGTTTGCTCAGATAGCAACCAGATGGGGTCTGCCGAAGGTCGACTTATTTGCCAACAAGGCAAATTCCAAACTGCCAAACTTCTGCTCTCTCAATCCGGAAGATCAGCCTATAGCGATAGACGCCCTCCAGACAGAGTGGAATTTCAAGCTTTGCTATGCCTTTCCACCTCTTCACTTGATTCCAAGAGTGTTAAAGAAATTCATAGCAGAACGCACAACGCTAATCCTAATAGCGCCTTACTGGCCAAAGAGAGCTTGGTTCTCGACACTTCTATCGTTAGCAACTCAGCCTCACTGGATGTTACCACGCAAGCAGAAACTGCTTACGCAGGGACCAGTACTTCACCCCAATCCAGCCATGCTAAACTTAGCAGCATGGCATCTGAAACGGATATCTTAAGAGCAAGGGGTATTTCAGAGATAAAAACTCTACTACAGAGTCGTAAGGCCCTCACAAGACCTATATACAAAAAGGTGTGGAGAAGGTTTAATTTATGGCGGTCAGAAACTGGGGAAGAAGAAGTGAATTCTCCAGTAATTCTGAATTTTTTACAAGAGGGTCTGGACAAAGGTCTAGCCTTAAGAACTATTAAGGTGCAGATCGCAGCCCTCTCGGTTTATTTGCAGCAATCCTTACAGCAGGACCCGCTTATAAACAGATTTTGCAAAGCGGTTTCCAGAATGCAGCCTATTATTTGTCAGAAAACCCCAATGTGGGATTTGTCTATTGTTCTGAAAGCTGTCATCTCGGACCCTTTTGAGCCATTATCAGAGGCGTCCGTTAGATTAATCACGCTTAAGACTGTTTTTCTTATAGCCATGACATCTGCACGCAGGGTGAGTGAACTACAGGCTCTATCAATCAGAGAGCCCTTTTTGCAGATCCTGGAGGATAGAGTCGTTCTCAAGACCGACCAAACATTCATACCCAAGGTGTCTTCTGCTTTTCATAGAACCCAGGACATAATCCTTCCTTCCTTCTGTAGTAAACCAGCTAACAGTAAAGAAGAGCAGTTACACCTATTGGATGTGAGGAGAACCTTAATAGCTTATCTGGAAGCCACCAGGGGCTTCAGGTCATCGGAGGCCCTGTTTGTCCTTTTCTCAGGAGCCCGGAAGGGAAAACAAGCCTCTAAAGGGACGATAGCAAGGTGGATTAAAATGGCTATAACAGAAGGCTACAAGGCATTACACTTGAGTCCTCCACAAGGGCTAAATGCTCATTCCACAAGGGCATTAGCAACTTCCTGGGCGGAAAGAGCCGGTGCTACCCCGGAGCAGATATGCAAAGCTGCCACATGGTCGAGTATGTCCACATTCATTCAACATTACCGATTGGATCTGTTGGGGAGTCAGGATCAAGCGTTTGGAAGGAAAGTCCTCCAAGCAGTGGTCCCACCCTAAATGGAGTGAGTACTTGTGTATCCTCTCAAGGGCTGTCCTGGAAGACGACTGGGGAAAAACCGGAGTTAGACTTACCGGTAACTCTGTTTCCAGGAGTCTTCCAGGACAGCACGTTCCCACCCTTGTTGTATGCATAAATAAGTCGGTGTATGTTTTTTAAAACTGTCTTTCAGCTCCGTCCTTCGGTCCTTCGGTTCTTGGTTAAAACTGACCAGATGCCTGAGGGACCGCCTTTTAAAGAGCTGTGCAATGTGTTTCCTGTCAGGTGTGATGAGCTCCATCTCTCAAGGGCTGTCCTGGAAGACTCCTGGAAACAGAGTTACCAGTAAGTCTAACTCCGGTTTTTCCAGTATATATCCTAAAAGTATATAACTTTTGCGCAAACCAATCAATATATGCTTATTGGGATTTTTTTTACTAAAAATATGTAGCAGAATACATTTTGGCTTAAATGTATGTTTATTGTTTTTTTCCATTTTATTTATTGGATATGTTTTGTAGCCGAAAGTAAATATTGTTTTTTTTTTCAAAATTGTTGTCCTTTTTTTGTTTATAGAGCAAAGGTGATCAAATACCGCTAAAAGAAAGCTCTATTTGTGAGGAAAAAAGGACATAAGTTTTATTTGGGTACAGTGCTGCACGACCGCGCAATTGTCAGTTAAAATAACGTAGGGCCGTATAGCAAAAAATGGCCTGGTCATGAAGGGGGTAAATTTTCCGGAGGTCAAGTGGTTAAAGGAAAAGTTTGGGGTTGGTAAAAACAAACCAAGCACACATAATCCCCTCCATGCTGCAGTATCAGTCTGATGCTGAAGCTGTTCCCTCTAACCCCAAGAATTGAGCAATCACATGACCGCTGAGTTCAGTTAGCTTTCTTCATTAGTAAAAGAAGAGTCAATTCTTTACTTCACCCCTGCAAAACGAAACAATCTGTTTTTTCCAAGTATGTGCTGTTGTGTGTTTGGTGGCTAGTAAAACGTAAGTAGTTCATTTATGTTGAGAAGTGTGGTTTGAGGAAGTAGATCATGAATTAAGTTGCGAGTAGATTATAGGGGATAAGGGGGTGTGATTGCAAACATGTTTAAAGATTGACCCATGTCTGTAGGTTTGTTCTGTCTGAGTGATGAGATCCAATGTCTGATTTGTAAATATCTGAAAAGTTCAGTGTTAGTTAGGTGCTTGGAGTTTATCCTTAAAGATGTATTTAACCCAAAAGGAAACACATATTATGTTGCAGCTTACTAATTCTTAGGTGTGCTGGCTGCATTACTTTTCTTTTTTTAGGCTTTCGTTCTTTTATTTTCACCTGGTGATCTAGTCAGTAAGTCTGTTTTTCAACACAACATGCAGTCCTGCAAATGTAGCAGTTAGAGCACTGAGGCAAACCATCTACCACTAACACGTGTATTTACAATGATCAGCCTTTGTTTATTAATGTGAAACCTTTATCCCTAAAGAAAAATAAATCTGTGTGCTGTAACTGCCTAAAAAGTGTTTGCTTGAGTTTGGCAGTTCTGTTGGCAGTTTGGAGTTCCAGAATGAGGGGGAGGCACAGACAGCCGCATTCCCAGCTGCCTGCTCACCACACTGCTGGCCTCATCCCATCCACTCCTGTCTATTGTTTCTGGACAGGGAGGATACCGCTCTAGTCTTTAAGGAGAGCCCTCTTGCCCATCAGACACCAGAGGGAGGAGGAGCTGGAACACAGCACCCTGACTGCTGAACAACTCACTCCATCCACTAAGCAGTCATCATAGACTCTGTGCACCTCGTGCATTGCACCAGCCTAGTCCGCCAGCCACCAAGTTGCTATGGGGAGTCAGAGCACCAAGTCCCCATAGGGCTCTCTTCTACCACCATGGCCCATCAACTCGAGTCAAGGAGCTAGTAAGCAGGTCATTGACCTAATTTAGAGCTATCTTCCTACACAAGCCATATTCCACTAATTTATCCTTCCTCCTGCCTGGCTAGTCTGCAGTGTTCATACTAATGTTCAATTTGTCCATTGCCCTGTACCTCGATCTACAGTATATAGCCCACTACCACCACACTGTGTGCAGGGGTGGCCAGCTTTCATCAAGCATTCCAACGACACAAGGGCCCCAGTACAGTCAGCAGAAGATCCATACTGAGGATTGTATAAAATTGTGATGGACTGCTTGGCACCCCACTGGTGCTTCCGCCAAACAGTGCCTCCTGCCCTCCTAGCCCTTCCAGCAGACCGAGAGCTAATACCAGCCCTTTTACCCCAAGCATCGTACACAGACAAGATGTTGAGGTAAAACCAAACCATTTCAAAATTAGGGCAGCCGCCACATGAACAATAAAACCAAATATTACCCAAAACATCACACAATGGTTAGATAACGAGGTGAAGTTGACACAAGACTAATTCCATCATGTAGGAATCTCCAAGAGGATTATCCAACAGACAGAAACAATAGGTGGCTCAATTGTCTTAATTAACAATGAGAATTCACACCTAGGAGGCACACAATGGGAGAGACACACTTAACAATAAACACAGCACCTAAAATGATTAGTAAAAAGATTATAGCAGGAGACCCCAGCATCAGGTTTTTGAGCTGAATCTATTGACATCTATTCTCAGCCTGGGGGGGGGGGGGGGGTCCAGAGTCTGTTTGTTTTGGGGAGATGTGTACCTGAATCCAAAGTTGAACTATTCCAAAGGTCCCCCAGGGATACACCTCCCAAAGAATAGTGCTCCTTCAAATGCCAGGGCCCATAGTCAGTAGGCAAGAGGCAAGCCTGCAGTCCCTTTCAAAAGCCCTGTCCCAGTTGGGTCTGTCACAATAGTTCATTGATTTTTTTTTTTTACCATTTCACACAGTTCCAATTACCAGAGAGAGAGAGCCTAGGCCTAGCCCACATTTTATTGGTACTGACCAGACATCTTAGCTCTATACTCTTATTACATTAACCATTTGTTGTCTGTTGTACCCTTTTAGACAAGCTACAGTTTATGCTTCACGTGCAAATGTTCACTTCTTATTATTGGTGCATATTGTCAGTGAAATACACCTTACTACATACTGTACTGTTACACACTGTATACCTACTTCTCAAGAGATAATATAAGCTGTTGCCTACTGTATAGTCTTGAGTTTGATTACAGGGTGACCTTAAGGTACAGCAAAGTTTGCAAATCCAAGGTGGTATAACCCCAGTGGCGTCACTAGGGTTGGGGTCACCCTGTGTGAAAAAACATGGTGTCACCCCTCAGTACAGACCCCCCTCCATCAGTACAGACCTGCCCCCACTAAGTACTGATCCCCCCGACTAAGTACAGACCCCTCCCCACTAAGTACAGACTCCCTCCCGCAGTAAAGATCCCCTACCAGAGTACAGACCCTCCTTACTTAATTTAAACCACCCCACTAAGAACAGACCCCCTCCCATAGTATAGACCACCCTTCCAGGCAGACTCCATCTATCAGTATCCCCCCAGTGCAGACCCCCTCTATCAGTATCTCCCCCCTTCCCCAGTGCATACCCCCTCTATTAGTATCCCCCTTCCCCAGTGCAGACCCCCTCTATCAGTACCCCCTCTTCCCCAGTGCAGACCCCCTCTATCCTATCAGTACCCCCCCTTCCCCAGTGCAGACCCCATCTATCCCCCTCCTCTGTCCACATGC
>BLSH010198472.1:182265-208049 GCA_018402905.1 Glandirana rugosa
ATTATTTAATCGTCACCCTAGTATAATATGTCCCACCCGGTAAATATACCTATGTGAAATTATTTCACCCTTACCAACCACTATAATTGAAGGACAAACACCGTGTAATCATATACACTCCCCCTTTGAAAAGTTCTACCCACCACTGGTACCGCCGGTAAAACTTAGGTTGAAAACAAAAAAGTTATCCTTCTCCCAGTATACTGTGTAGTTTGAATTCAAAAGTTGGATTCAAAATGGCCGCCATGGTCACCACCCATCTTGAAAAGTTTCCCCCTCACATATACTAATGTGCCACAAACAGGAAGTTAATATCACCAACCATTCCCACTTTATTAAAGTGTATCCATATAAATGGCCCACCCTGTATAATATGATCCCACTGCTAATTTATTAAATGTATTGTTTGCCATACAGTACGAATTAAGGTTCAGTTGGAGCCTGTTCTTTTATGTTAATATCCATCATTGTTTGGGGAGTAGGGGTGTAATTGGGATATATGTACAAGCCCATAGACTCATAGAGAAGTATGGTTTATATAGTAGGACATATGCCCAAGTACTGTGGGGCTTTTTGATTTCTCTTATAAATATATAATTTTTAAATGAGTCCTGGACTACCATAATTACCGTTAGAAATTATTCTAGAGGCTCACTAAATGAAATTTAATTTATTATTACACCTGTAATTTGTCTGTATGTATTGGATGCCCCGTTGAACACAGTGTGGACAATAGTACTAGCTATAGAGATCGATTATTGATGATCGTAGTGATTGTATATACTATACAGAATTTTGTGCATTTTATTAAAGTGCGATCATAGAGATACTATCTGGACACTAATTGTTGTTGTGAGATTCCTTCTCCTCCTGCGACTGAGGCTTCAACACCTAGTTCCACCTATTCATGAAAGTGCCTCTCATTTGTGTTTTGGTTTTATTTTGTTGTACATGTTGATGTTAGCTTAGGAAGGTTGCACATCCTTAAATATGGAGGCCTTACTGAAATGATTGTGTTCTATGTAGAATATTAAGATAAAGAAAGAGGTCAGCACTCAAGGAGAAAACAATAACAACAAAGGTCTGCATGCAAAAGGTAAATACCCATATAAGGTGACAAATATAGTGCAGCACCTCCAAACACGTTATACACTCTACAGTAGTAGAGTGTAGTACAGTGTAGTACAACAATAGTAGACACGGTGAGGGTTATTATTTACTAAAATTGAAGAGTGCAAAATCTGGTGCAAAAAAAGGGCAAAAACCAATCAGCTTCTGGGTTTTATTGCCCAAGCTTAATCAAACAAGCTGAAGTTAGAGGCTGATTGGCTACCATGCACAGCTGCACCAGAGTCTGAGTACTCCAGTTTTAGCAAATCTACGCCTGTGTATCAATTATATGAATATTGATACACTGTGCTTAATATTGATTTAATACACTACTCTAGATTGTATAATGCGTGTTTGGAGGCCCTGCACTACTTTTGTCACGGTATATAGGATATTACCTAATTTGTTACAGACAATTTTGTGTCTTTCCTGAAGAGGCAGACGTTGACCCGTGAAATGACCCCATTTTCCATCTTCTGGACTATAATCCAGGGGTTAAACAACTTGTGTATAGTATGGGTGATACCTGTGTATGAGAGATATGTAATATCCACAACATGTGCAAGAGGTATTTGTATGGTACCATTAGAATCCCATGAAGATTAATTTTAGGGATTGGTATTGTAACGTGATTGTACTTGATTACATAAATATTCACATCCTTGCTGTCCCAACTCTAAATAAAGTTTGGTTTAACTTGTGTATCACAGTTAAACAAAGTTTGTTTCCTCAAAGTGTTAAGTACATTAAATGCAAATCACTTATACAAAGCACTCTATTTAATTGTATAGCAGGACTTTTAAAATGTCCCAAAGATGAGATTACAGGCCCGTAATTTAGCAATGTGAGGTTCAACATCCCAGCTTCTGGTGTGATGCAGTGGGAGCAAGTCATAGCTTTTTTTTTTAATGTAAAAAGTGTATCAGGATTATTAATAATTAGTACATCTGAAGTTCTCTGGCCTCCAAAATCACAGTGTTCTTAGAACCTTAGGTTACAAGCAGCCGAAATATTTTAGAGACTAGGCTAGACTGGTGCACACAAGCAACACCTGAATGAAAAAAACATGGTTAGCAAGGCTTTGTTCCCATGCCAAATTTACATAATTGACGGAACTGTATGTTAATTTTTTCCTTTTCCCTCACAGAGCATCTCTTCCATTTAACAATGCTCGTGAAGTGGAATTCCAGGCTAGAACTAGCTAAACTTGATCTCACTCACCTTCTAACTCTATACTAACTGTCCTGTGCAGAAACCCTCGTACCCACTGAACACAGGTTTGAAATCGTGTGAGCTAAGCTTAACTCGCGTGATTTCAAACCCGCATTTCAGTGCGAGTTCAGGGGTGATTTGAAAGACATCTGTGTGGGTTCATGCACAGATGTCTACTGTAATCACCCCAAAGCCACAAAAAGTAGTGCAGGAACCACTTTTGGAAATCGGTGCTGCGCCGCAAAGTCGGTGTCACACCGATTGGGACAGTGCCGTTGCCAGCAATAGGCTGTCATTTGGCATGTACAGTGCCTTGCGAAAGTATTCGGCCCCCTTTGAACTTTGCGACCTTTTGCCACATTTCAGGCTTCAAACATAAAGATATAAAACTGTATTTTTTTGTGAAGAATCAACAACAAGTGGGACACAATCATGAAGTGGAACGAAATTTATTGGATATTTCAAACTTTTTTAACAAATAAAAAACTGAAAAATTGGGCGTGCAAAATTATTCAGCCCCCTGAAGTTAATACTTTGTAGCGTCACCTTTTGCTGCGATTACAGCTGTAAGCCTGAAATGTGGCAAAAGGTCTCAAAGTTCAAGGGGGCCGAATACTTTCGCAAGGCACTGTAATTTGACATGTCAAATCGTAAATCGAATCACGCCGATGTAAACGGGGCAAAAGATGATGCATTTAACTACCTTTTCCCAGGGCACTCCGGTCAGGTCACATGACCTCTCCAGCGGCTTCAGGGGAGAGGACAGAGGGAGGACAATGGATGAAATTCCTGGGCGGTGACATAACCTATAGGCTTACTATGGGACATCTGTTGTTGGCTGTCCCTTCTATCCCCTGATTCTAGCCACTAGGAGCTGATAACATGACTAAAATGGAACACGCTTAGAATAGGTAAGTATATGCATCATCCTACTACATGGTAGTTAGTTTAGGCATTAGAAGAGGGGTGTGAGCATTTTTAGGCTTAGTTAAGTCTCATTTGTTTTTAAAATAATAAACATGTTATAATTACATCCTCTGTGCAGTTGGTTTTGCGCAGAACAGCCCGGATCCTCCTCTTCTCGGTTCCCTCTTCGCTGCTGTTTTGACAGAACAGAGGCTAAGGAGGAAATAGTTATCGCTGCCTTGGAGGCGGCCATGTTGTTGGTAAGTATCGGGCAGACTAACAATGTCCGCTCATAATATCGTGTACCGGAGTGTATACCGGTGTGGTATGTACCGGTATGTACCGTTGTCTAAATCTCCATTTACTGATACTTTACAGTAACTGGAAGTGATGTGATTGGATATCTCTATGAATTGGCTATTTTGACAGAACACCCCCACAGCCAGTAGCTTGCTATGGGGGCACCCGAGCCGAGTCAGAGCTCTGTGTATTCATTCAGACACGGAGCCCTGACCCGGCCCCGTCCCCTCTCTCCCCTGATTAGCTAACTGACTTTGATTGACAGCCACGGGAGCCAATAGCGCCGCTGCTGTGTCTCAGCCCATCAGGAGTCTTAGTGCATTCTATGCATTAAGATTAAAAACTTCTGCCTTTACAGCTCCTTTAAGGTATGAGGGGGTACTTATTATATATATGAAACAAGAGCAGAAATTGTCCCAGTGCAGTATCACAGTACATCGTATTGTAGTATATTACCTTTCATCTTTGGCTGTTTTCTCTCAACAGGATGTTGCAGATGAGTTGCAATCCCTTGGCCTGGCTTCTGGTAAGCACAGATTAGATTCTGAACCTTTCTAAACATTCTTTTAGGGACACCTGGTGCAGCCTAGGGAGTAACAGACATATATATTCAGCAATTTATTGAACACAGTTCTTCCTATTTAATGTGATATCATTTTTGCATTATGATATGTTAAGTGAGTAATTCTTTAAAATAGGAAAATACCCTACACAGGCCCAAACGTAGTCTTTGGAGAATATAAGTATTTACTGATGCTGGGGTCTTAGGACACACGGGGTTGATGCTGAGTTGGGCAAAAACTTTTGTGGCACAGCTAATAGAGGTACTTATCAGGTCAGATATGTAAATGGAATAACGAGCACCTTTGACAATGTGTTCCTTTCTCTGGTTACACGGTTTCCTGTCAGTAAGTTGAATGTAAGGTAGAAACATCAAAGACACAAAAAAGCAAGTTTTTCTTATAATTTCTTTCACTATATCCTGTGCCTATTTTCAGCAGACGAAATAACATTCATCAATCCAGTGCATTGACATGATTGAAGACAAGTTCTCTTCTGTACTTGCACCTTTTTTACGTGAAGGACAACAATATGACAAAGTGATTGACGGCGGGAATGTTTTCTGCCACTGCCTCTGTTAATAGACTCATGGGGGGAGGGGGGCACTGATTAAATACGCAAGTAGAGAATTTTCACTTAATGAGCAAGATGAAACTTTGATCGTTTCAATCATCCAATCATGTGTAAGCCAAATTCATTTTTGCAATTTTCTCCTAGAAATGCTTCATAATTCTAGGTGAATATAGCTTCACCATGTTTTACTTGCTGAGTTTTTTAATAAATAATATTCACCTTTTGTACATTAACCACATAGACCCAGCAGCTAACCATGGCTAGAGAAGAATGAGTGGAGGCATTGGGGTTGATTTGTTTAAGGCAAACAGACTGTGCACTTTGGAAGTGCAGTTACACACAGTTACACACATTTTCCACTGGAGCTTAGTAGATGTGCTAAAGCTCTGTGGATTTCCATCCTGCTGTCGCAAGATTTTTTTTTCCCCCGCTGACCGTTGAATGTAAAAAAAAAGAATTACCGGCAGAAAAAATTGGGGATAAAACAGCGTGGAGCCCCCCCCCCCCCAAATCCATACCAGGCCATTATTCAAGCATGCTGTCTAGTAGGTAATGAAAAGGGGCCCTGAACTATACCAGGCCACACACCCTTAACATGGGGGGTGCTTTGGAGCAGAGGGGCCCAACCCTGGGCTCTGGTTGTGGGGTCTGTGGGGGGGGGGGCGGATCAGAATCTGGATGCCCCCTTTAACAAGGTAAAATGTACCCCTATTCATTCACCAAAAAAAGCGTCACTTAGATAAAAAAACACAAATACAGTTTTTGACAATTCATTTATTAAAAATCCAAAAATAATGTCCCCATTGTAGATCCATGGTCAATCATGCTGCCAAAACATGTGATGCACACCACTCAGGCAATTAAGTGAAGTGGTAGACAGCTGTGGATGCTCACCTCAGCTCGCCACCAGGTATGCAACATGGAAAAAGACAGAAAATGGCAGCACTGCACAAATGTTGTCAGATGCTTGAAAATTATTTATTGTAAATCCAGCCTGCCAAATACAAGGTAACGTTGACATGTTTCACTTGAGTCACTCAAGCTTCCTCATAACTCCGCAAGCCTGACCCGAAAAAAAAAAAGCTTCACACTCCTCAGAGGCTAACCACCAACTGCCTGCTCCCCCGTCTGACAGTTCTTAAATAGGTAAGTAATTGTCAAAAACTGCATTTGTGGTTTTTTTTCTAAGCAACACTTTTTTTGGTGAATAAGTAAGGGTAGAATGTACCCCATAGTCATTCACAAAAGGGTGGGCAGGATCTGGGGAGCCCCCTGTTAAAGGGGGCTTCCAGCTTCTTATAAGTCCCCCACCCACAGACCCTCACCCCCACCCACACAGCCCAGGGTGGCAGGGAAGAGGCCCTTAGTCCCCATCAACATGGGGGCAAGGTGTTTTGGGGTGGGGGGTAGAGCTTGCTCATACCCTCCTTTTCCTGAACCTGCCGGGCTTCATTCTCAGATTTAGGGTCTGGTGTGGTTTTGGGGGGACCCCATGCCATTTTTTTTCTTTTTTTTTAGTTTGGCATGAAGTACCCCTCCAAATCCATGCCAGACCTGAATGTGTCTCTTGTGGAGTCATTTTTGCACAATCTAGCCTGGCTTTGAAGCCACCACAGGAGGCATTACCAGCGGAACCAATCTGGGTTTTTCAAAAGCGTTCAATGACCTTCCTGTAAAAAGGGGTTGTAAAAGACTGGTGAGTGTCCACTTTTTCTATTGAGCATGGGTGGTGAAATTAAGTGCTAGAAGCATAGTGCTTCTAGGTGAGACCACATTTATGGACATTTTCCACTGTGATTTATTAATCACTAATTTTTTTAGGAAACTGTGAAACAATGGACTTTTATGCACTTCATCACTTTGTTGTTGATTTACTTTATTTTTAGAATGATGTTCAATATTATTGATTAATTGTCAGTTGCACCATCACCTTTACACAAGCACCAACCATTTGCCGACCACACGCCGTGGATTGACAGTGGCAACATAGCTCGTACACCAGCCAACATAGCTCACTTGACAGCGGCTGCAAGATCGTGGATCGTGCGCGTGCAAGCCGCTGGAGACGCGCTCGCGTGCTCACTGTGTATCAGGGGAGCCAGGGAGCGGGTAGGGTGGACCCGATGTCCGATGGCTACCGACGATCGCTCCCCTGCAGTGAAAGAATGGGATTCGTGTGTGTCCTGACAGGGGAGAAGGAGAGTGATCGCATGCTTCCTGTATATGGGAGCAATGATCACTCTCCTCCCCCACTCTGCCCAGCCCCCATACAGTTAGTAACACATCCCAGGGCACACAGTTAACCCTCTGATCGCCCCCTAGTGTTAACCTCCTCCCTGCAAAAGACATTTACACAGTAATCATAGCACACATTTTCATAGCACTGATCGCTGTATAAATGTCAATGGTCCCAAAAAAGTGTCAAAAGTGTCCGACATGTCCACTGCAATGTTGCAGTCCCACTAAAAATCGCAGATCGTCGCCATTAATAGTAAAAAATACATTAAAAAAACATAAATGAATTTTCATCATTTGTAAACGCAGCAACTTTTGCGCAAACCAATCAATATACACCCTTTTGCAATTTTTTTTCTTTTTTTATAACCAAAAATATGAGAAAGTATATATATCGGCCAAAACTGATGAATAAATTAGTTTATTTATATTTATTTTTTGGATTTGGATTTTAGCAAAAAAGCAAGAAATTTGTTTTTTTTTGCAAAATTGTTTATTTGTGTATTTGTTTATAGTGGTGAAGTGACGCAGAGGTGATCAAATAGCACCAAAGAAAACTCTATTTGTGGGGAAAAAAAGGACGCCAATTTTGTTTGGGTGCAAAGTCGCAGGACCACACAATTGTCAGTTAAAACAACGCAGTGCCGAATCACAAAAAGTGCTCTGGTCCTAAAGGGGGAAATCCTTCCGGGGCTGAAGTGGTTAAGATTTTTACTTTTGCGTTTACATGCGCTTTAAAGCATATGTAAGGCCCAAACCATTTTCTTTTAGTTTTGAATAGAGGAGAGGATAGTTAAGGATTAACTCCACGTTCGTTATAAAAAAAAAAAACAATCCCCTCTGTATGTACCTTGCAAGAATTTTAACAAAATGTGTAGCAGAGTCCTATCTGTTTCTGTTCTTAACAAAAAGCTATTTCTTCCACTATGTCCTTGGAAGTCTGGTTCCAAAATGGAAGTGTCTACTTCAACTCCTGAATAGAATTGTACTATGTTCAATCTAATCAACTGACATACTTGCAGTCTTGTAATGAGAAAAGTGTCTGTATTCCTTTAGAAGTAATTAGAGTGGTTCTAAAGGCTGAAGGTCTTTTACCTTCATGTATTCTATGCATACAAATAAAAAGCCTTCTTTGTGCAGCAGTTCTCACACCCAGGGGGAGGACCAAGTCATAGCTTTATGAGTCTTATGGATGCATAGAGCATCAGCTTAGGAGCGAGCATGCAGTGGTGCCTCCAGGGCAGGCGGCTTTCTCTGGGGGCACCGCTCAAGGGGGAGGAGCCAGGAGCGCCGAAGGGGGACCCAAAAAGAAGAGGATCGGGACTGCTCTGTGCAAAACCACTGTACAGAGCAGCTAAGTATGACATGTTTGTTATTTTTTAAAAAAACAAAGCTTCAGTATCTCTTTAGGGCTAAGTTCACACTATGTTCGCATGTGGCTCCCAGCAGGGGTCTGGTGCATCCTGGTTCACCGTTTCAGGTCCGATTTCAGCCCGAATTTTTGGTTGAATTTGGACCTGAAACAGACCAAAAGACACACAGGGCAAATACGCACCAGAGCCACAGCGGAGATATGTGAACCGGCTCCATAGAGAGCCAGTCAAAATCTCCTGCTATTACGAATTGGATGTCAGGAAACCCACATCCAATTCACAATAGTGTGAACCCAGCCTAACTGTTAGGGAGTATCTCACCAAAAATATCATTTTAGGCATTTTTGCATTGGTTGATTTACTAAAATTGCAGAGTGCAAACTCTGGTGCAGCTGTGCATGGTAGACAATCAGCTTCTAACTTCAGCTTGTTCAATTAAGCTTTGATAAAAAAAACTGGAAGCTGATTAGCCGGTTCCCGACCTCCTTGCGCACATTTACTGCTGCAATGTGGCACTGTTTATAAACGGCAGCTTGCGCATGCGCTGTAGCGGGCGGGAGTGCACCGCCAGCGACGCGCTCTCATGCCCGCTGCACTCTCGTGCCCGCCACACTCTGCAGGAGCTAGGCCGTGGCTCGGGCGGACTCTATCTCTGCCGGTGAGCAGCGATTGCCTGGGAGAGAGGAAGAACGGGGAACCGCCGATGTAAACACGGCGGTTCCCCGCTCTGTCAGTGGGCATGTAAGAGATCTACTGATCTCTGTCACTGGGATCAGTTAGATCTCTTATGCCCCTGGTAGCCCAGCCCGCTCACAGTTAGAACATGCCTAGGGAACACAGTTAACCCCTTGATCGCCCCCTGCAGGCTAACCCCTTCCCTGCCAATGACATTTATACAGTAATCAATGGATATTTACATTTCTGATCACTGTATAAATGTCATTGGTCCCAAAAAAGTGTAAAAAATGTCTGACATATCCATCCCAATATCACAATCCCGATAAAAATCGCAGATCGCCGCCATTACTAATAAAAAAAAATTGTAAAAACAGCAGAAATTAGTTCTCATGGTTTGAAATGCGGCAACTTTTGCGCAAACCAATCAATAAACACCTATTGCGATTTTTTTTTCTATACCAAAAATATGAGGAAGAATATAAATCATCCAAAACTGATGAATAAATTAGTTTTTTTATTTTTTCTTTTTGATTTTTATTTTAACATATAGTAAGAAATATTGGGTTTTTTTTTTTTTTGTCGCTCTTTTTTGTTTATAGCGGTGATCAGAAGTGATGCAGAGGTGATCAAATACCACCAACAGAAAGTCCTAATTGTGGGGAAAAAAGGACGCAAATTTAATTTGGGAAAGACGTCGCACGAGCGGGCAATGGTTAGTTAAACAATGCAGTGCCGAATCGCAAAAAGTGCTCTGCTCCTACAGTGGGAAATCCTTCCGGGGCTGAAGTGGTTAGTTTCCATGCATAGCTGCACCAGATTTTGCACTCTCCAGTTTTAGTAAATCAACCCAGTGAGTCAATCACACAACCAGGGAATGACAGCTCTGGGGGAGTTCTGTACACCAACTATGTGCAGAAGACCTGTAGGTTGCCGTATTGCATTGAAATTTACAATAAGTTATAGTGGCTGCAGGTAGAAAAGGAAAAGTAATTTTTAATAACATTACAGTATGGCTTGTATAGCGATTTATATATGCTATAATATTATTTTATTTGCTAGAAACAATGCAGTGCCGAATCGCAAAAAGTGCTCTGCTCCTACAGTGGGAAATCCTTCCGGGGCTGAAGTGGTTAGTTTCCATGCATAGCTGCACCAGATTTTGCACTCTCCAGTTTTAGTAAATCAACCCAGTGAGTCAATCACACAACCAGGGAATGACAGCTCTGGGGGAGTTCTGTACACCAACTATGTGCAGAAGACCTGTAGGTTGCCGTATTGCATTGAAATTTACAATAAGTTATAGTGGCTGCAGGTAGAAAAGGAAAAGTAATTTTTAATAACATTACAGTATGGCTTGTATAGCGATTTATATATGCTATAATATTATTTTATTTGCTAGAATAATAAAATAATATTTTTTTTTTCACAAAAGTAGAGTTATCTTTTAAATCCTCAGTCAGGATTTTTATGCTCTCTCTCCCCATTAGTTACTGTCTCAGGGACAGAAAAGAAAGCAAGGGGAATCCCTGCCTCCTGAACACATCGGTATTGGAAGTTTTCTCTTACACTGACATTTTGGTGGCAACTTTAATATTGTGCATGTCCCATAACTTTTTGTCTCAATGAAAATGGTCAGGACAAAGCAGGGACAAAGGCAGCAAAGAAAGCCATACAGAGGTTCTAACATTTCCTCTCTTTATCTAAGGTTAAAAAAAGGAATTTTTTACTTTAGACACACATTACACTTTTTTAGCATAACGAAAACACATATACAGTAGCATATTTTAGTACTTCACGTGAATGCAATGTCATATTGGCAGGAGCAGTTCATAAACTTTCTCCAGATACTGTACACACTATATTGTCAAAAGTATTGGGCCACCTGCCTTTACACGCACATGAACTTTAATGGCATCCCAGTCTTACTCCGTTGGGTTCAATACTGAGTTGGCCCACCCTTTGCAGCTATAACAGCTTCAACTCTTCTGGGAAGGCTGTCCACAAGGTTTAGGAGTGTGTCTATGGGAATGTTTGACCATTCTTCCAGAAGCGCATTTGTGAGGTCAGGCACTCATGTTGGATGAGAAGGCCTGGCTCGAAGTCTCCGCTTTTATTCATCCCAAAGGTGTTCTATCGGGTTGAGGTTGGGACTCTGTGCAGGCCAGTCGAGTTCCTCCACCCCAAACTCACTCATCCATGTCTTTATGGACTTTGTGCACTGGTGTGCAGTCATGTTGGAACAGGAAGGGGCCACCCCCAAACTGTTCCTACAAAGTTTTATATTGAATGAAGTTGTCCGAAATGTCTTGGTATGCTGACGCCTTAAGAGTTCCCTTCACTAGAACTCCCAACCCCTGATAAACAACCCCACACCCTATTCCCCTTCAACCAAATAATTTGGACCAATGCACAAAGCAAGGTCCATAAAGACATGGATGATTGAGTTTGGGGGGGAGGAACTTGATTGGTCTGCACACCTCAAACTGATGGAACACATTTGGGATTAATTAGTGTGGAGACTGCGAGCCAACATCAGGGTGAGGTCAACTCAATAATGAACCCTGCAGACTAAAGCCACGGTGCGATTGTCGTACGACCGCATGTCCAACTTTTCCCAAAATCGGCTGTCCGTGATTTTGTCTAGCGTACTGACGATAGTAAAGTTATTACGTAGTGACGTGATACGAGCGTATAAAAATGAAGTTCAGTTGAATGTGAATTGTGAATTACAAACGCAGGGTTACACAACTGAACACTTCCAGGTCGTTGCTGGATTACGAACATGCGTGTTGTACTGACAACTTTTGTTCGTCCAACTTCTGTGCAGACAAGCCGAAAATCGGACGACGCCTTGTCGGCAGACAAAAGTTTTCTAGTTTGCTCATACAACTTTTGTTGGACGATAATTGAAAATCGTCTGTCCAATGGAGCATACTAGCGGTCAGATTATCGGTCGATAGGCTGATAATTGTACCGTGTGTACGGACCTTAAGACTGGGATGCCATTAAAGTTCATGTGTGTGTAAAGGCAGGTGTCCCAATACTTTTGACAATATAGTGTATATGCAATTGGTGTAGCTTTTTTCCCTACAGCATTACTATTTTAGAAGAAACAAAGCAGAGCAGGAAAGGGCAGAGATTCAGGGCTCAGCAATTACTGAATGTTAATGAAACATCACAGAAAATGTTTCTCATCAGCATAGCTTCATGGTGGCAGTTAGGGCCTGCTAGGGTGAAGCTTGCCAAGACAACTGACATGGACGAAGCTTTGCAATAGATTTATTGTGTCAGAATAAGCGCTGTGCTTTGATAATCAAAGTCACACATTACACACAACAAATACTTGAAAAGCACCTTCCTTTCTATTTATATTATACCAGGGTAAATGAAAGGACATGGATGTGGTTTAAGCAGTTGCTGTACCTGAAAAATATGCTTTCTTCTTTTCATGCTAGAAATATAAACATTATATATTGTATATGAGTTAAAGGTAAAAATTCCTTCTTTTGAATGCATACTTAACTTGGCCGGTCCTTAAATATTTACTGACAAAATTCATTCAAATCCATACCTCTGCTGACCAGGAGCCAGTTATTGTTTGAGACACTCTGTAGGTATAAACTATATCCTTATGCCTGCAAAAAAAAAAAAAAATGTGGACCAAGTTCTGTCAATATGAAGCTTCATAAAAACGATCAGGTTCATGAATGAAATTAAATGTAACAACATACCAAAAATATCCATCACTCTCCAGGTCTTTAAATAAACCTTTCTGTTGTACAAAGTTCCCTACATGAAAGCCTGGGTGGAGTGCAAATGATTTCATGTAAGCAGTAATAAACCCTTAAAATTCCTACCCCAGCACGTGCAGTTTGCAGGTTTTAAAGCTGCAGGCACCCGTTCTCTCAGTGCTGTCTCCCTGAACTTCCCAGGAAAGGGTTACCAGTGGACAGAGCAGTCTAGAGCCAGTCTGTGTGTGTGTGGGGGGGGGGGGGGTAGTGCCTTGCCATGCTATGTGCTTCTATTGATGCACACAGTGTAGGGAGACAGAACGCTAGTCCCTGCATGCAAGGTTGGGTCCATAGAATGTTGCAAGTGAAAGCAACCACCCTGAAACAGGAAGATTGGGAAAGCGGTCATTACAACAGCCTAAACCAGAATATAGGCAAGACATAGCAGATAAAGAAGCTACATTAACAGTAAGTGATTAAATCAGCTAATATCACTTTAATTTCATGAGCACCCTGAGACCCCCAAAACTCTGGACAACCTGACATGCAAAACTGAACTTTTTAATTACACCCAACAGTTGACCCTCCCCTTTCTGCCTACCCAAGCTCTTTTTTGGACAAACACGCTGACCAAAAAGTTGAAGAATCAATATGGAATTGTTTTCAGCGATCAGGTAAGTTAATTAAAAAAAAGATTGAGTATAGTAAAGTGGTTGTAAAGGCAGAAGGTTATTTATCTTAATGCATTCTATGCATTAATCACTTAAAGTGGTTGTCAAGTCATGACAACCATGTTAAACTACAGGTAATCCTACAATAAGGCTTACCTGTAGGTCCAGGAAATATCTCCTAAACCTGTACAGTTTAGGAGATATCCCCTGTATCTGTATGTGCCGAAGTCATCGGCACATGCACACTGAAGAATCGGCACCTGGGGTAGTCCAGGGTGCCATTTCTTCTGTATTTGTGCCGTAAATGATGGCTCCCGCGCACATGTGTGGGAGTGACGTCAGCGCGGCTCTGCCAATCACAGCGCTGGAGCCCCAGACCGGGAAGAACGATGTCGCCGGTCACAGCGGTGTGCCGAGACCGCTGCAACAGCTTCGTTCTGAGGTAAGTATTTCATAATGAGCTAGTATGCATACTAGCTCATTATGCCTTTTGCATTCAGGTTTTTTTTTTGGGGGGGGCGGCTTTACAACCACTTTAACCACCTCCCACCCGTCCACTGTACATATACGGCCGGGTGGGAGTCTCATCGTTCTGAGTGGACGTTCATGTACGTCCTTCAGAACGGGTGCTCGCAAGTAAAAAAAAAACTAAAATAATATAGTTGCATAAGTGTGCACACCCTTAAACTAATACTTTGTTGAAGCACCTTTTGATTTTATTATAGCACTCAGCCTTTTTGGGTATGAGTCAGCATGGTGCATCTTGACTTGACAATATATGCCCACTCTTCTTTGCAAAAACACTCCAAATCTGTCAGATTGCAAGGGCATCTCCTGTGCACAGCCCTCTTCAATCTGATTCAGGTCTGGGCTTTGGCTGGGCCATTGCAAAACGTTAATCTTCTTCTGGTGAAGCCATTCCTTTGTTTATTTGGATGTATGCTTTGGGTCATTGTCATGCTGAAAGATGAAGTTCCTCTTCATGATCAGTTTTCTTGCAGAAGCCTGAAGGTTTTGTGCCAATATTGATTGGTATTTGGAACTGTTCATAATTCCCTCTACCTTGACTAAAACCCCTGTTCCAGCTGAAGGAAATCAGTGCCAAAGCATGATGCTGCCACCGCCATGCTTCACGGTGGGTATGGTGTGCTTTTGGTAATGTGCAATGTTGTTTTTGCGCTAAACATACAGTATCTTTTGGAATTATGGCCAAAAAGTTCAACCTTGGTTTCATCAAACCATAACACATTTTCCCACATGCTTTTAGGAGAGATGTGTTTTTGCAAAATTTAGCTGGGCTTGGATGTTTTTCTTAAGAAAAGGCTTCCATCTTGCCACTCTACCCCATAGCCCAGACATATGAAGAATACGGGAGATTGTTGTCACATGTACCACCCAGCCAGTACTTGCCAGATATTCCTGCAGCTCCTTTAATGTTGCTGTAGGCCTCTTGGCAGCCTCCCTGGCCAGTTTTCTTCTCGTCTTTTCATCAATTTTGGAGGGACGTCCAGTTCTTGGTAATGTCACTGTTGTGCCATATTTTCTCCACTTGATGATGACTGTCTTCACTGTGTTCCATGGTATATCTAATGCCTTGGAAATTCTTTTGTACCCTTCTCCTGACCGATACCTTTTAACAATGAGATCCCTTTGATGCTTTGGAAGCTCTGTGCAGACCATGGCTTTTGCTGTAGGATGTGACTAGGAAAATGTCAGGAAAGACCTACTAGAACAGCTGAACTTTATTTGGGGTTCATCAGAGGCACTTTAAATGATGGCAGATGTGTAGGGACTCCTATTTAACATGAGTTTGAATGTGATTGCTTAATTCTGAACACAGCTACATGCCCAGTTATAAGAGGGTGTGCACACTTATGCAACTGCATTATTTTAGTTTTAAAATAATGGTGGCCACACAAAATATTGACACTTAGGGCCCAATTTGGACATTTTCACTTAAGGGTGTACTCACTTTTGTTGCCAGCGGTTTAGACATTAATGGCTATGTGTTGAGTTATTTTGAAGAGACAGAAAATTTACACTGTTATACAAGCTGTACACTCACTACTTTACATTGTAGCAAAAGTGTCATTTTTTCAGTGTTGTCACATGAAAAGATAAAATAAAACATTTAGACAAATGTGAGGGGTGCACCCACATTTGTGAGATACTGTGTATGTGTGTATATATATATATATATATATATATATATATAATTTTTTTTTTATTATTATATTAAATTATAGGGTAAATGTGGACTTTGGATAACAAACAATTTACATATTCTTAGCAAACACTAAAAGTACTTTAGCCTTTAAGGACCACCCCACACAGATATACTGCGGCAAGGTGGCCCTCCTACGTGAAATCACGTACCCGTACGTGATTTCATGCACTGGGTTTTGCGCATGTATACACACCGCCGGTGACATGCTCCCACTGTGATTGGGAGCCAATCAGCAGGTCCAGTGGAGCTCATATCTGCCAAGACCCGCTGATTGTTCTCCGGAGAAGCAAAAATGGCGGTCTGCCTCTGTAAACAAGGTAGATTGCTGTTCTGTGAGAGGGGAAGATGGAGATCTTGCGTTTCTGCTAAGTCCCCGAAAAGTGTCCGATTTTTCCGCCTCAATGTCACAGTCCCGCTAAAAATTGCTGATCGCTGCCATTACTAGTAAAAAAAATAGAAATAAATAAAAATTCCATAAATATATCCTATAATTTGTAGACACTATAACTTTTGCTCAAACCAATCAATATACGCTTATTGGGATTTTTTACCAAAAATATGTAGAATACACATTGGCCTAAATGTATGAATAAATTAGATTTTTTACATTTTTTTATTGGATGTGTTTTATAGCATAAAGTAAAAAAAATATAGATTTTTTTTTTAAATTGTCAGTCTTTTTTTGTTTATAGCGCAAAAAAAAAAAAACCAAGAGGAGATCAAATACCACCAAAAAAAACTCTATTTGTGGGGGAAAAAAAGACATCAATTTTATTTGGGTACAGCGTCACGCGATCGCGCAATTGTCAGTTAAAAATGACGCAGTGCCGCATCGCAAAAAATGACCTGGTCATGAAGGGGGGTAAACCTTCTGGGGATGAAGAGGTTAAACAAGCCATCCCTAATTTCCCTAACTGTTTTAATGTGAAGTTATTCCTATAAAAAAGCTAAGATTTTAATGCCTATGCTGTGAAATTTGAAAATGAATGTCTTCACAATGTTCTCTGATACAGAATTAAACATCGGCTTGTTTTAAAATGCATGTTCAGAAGATGTAAATATTTCAGTGTGTATGCTTTGGGCACATGTTTACTGCCTAGCTCTGGAACTGCAAGGGTTAGTACCTGGTAAAGTGGTACATTCTGTGCACTCTTGCAGGTTATTTACAACTCTCTTCTGCTAACGGAACTGATCTTATCTGTACTGCTTTACCTATGTGGAGCACAATTCACACCACCACTTCAAAGCTTGCACTTCCACTAGAGACGTTCTCCTAGTACAAACAAGAGAATCAGACCTGAATTCATTTGCCAATTTTAATTTCACGTTTGCCCTTATTTGTGTCGTTTTTTTGTGATTTTGAAAATATATTTATTTGTGCAGACGCAAAAAAAACTTTCTGCACTTCTGTTTTGTGTTTTTAGAATCAAACAGCTTTGTTAGCTCTAGGGACTTGCATGTGAATTACGAAAACAACTTGTTTTTGTGCTGCCTTGTAAGCATATCATTTGCTTCTGTTCGGTGACATATGCAAGAATTGCTAAAATATAGACCAAATATGAGCCATGATAAACAAAATGTACCAGTAAATGGTCTGGGTGTGTGGATAGTTAACATTGATTGAAATATTTAATAACCAGTAAAGAAAATTAGGTTACACGTGAGTTTATATATTTGCATAGTATTACTTCTGTTTTCCCACAAATTCATACATGTATTGCCCAGATTTGCCCTAATATACAGCCAGATAAGTATTTTGTATAGATCGTTATAACAGAACCTAAAAATAAGAGGAATAATAATACAATTATATATGCTGCTCTTAGAAGTCTTCTTAGCATGTGAACATATATTGCATTATTATAAACCACACAAACATTATTAGTGTTAAAGGTAAATGGGAAGTGTAGTGGAATAATAGCGAAGAAGTTCTGCCAACGTCCTTTATACAGTACAAGAAAAACAAAGAATCAGCACAGAGGCTGAGACCTCACAAAAACCCCCTTGGACTTTAAGGGCAGACAGTATGAAAAAGGAGTATAAGGGTAAAAGAATATATAATTTTATTGTATTAAAGATTAAAAATTCCAAATTGCAGTTGGTTGTAAGGAGATGAAGCTCTAGTAAAACAATTTACAATGAACAATAGGATACATGCTAATGCTGCAATACACTATATGAATCATGATACCCAGGACATAAGAGTTGCACCCATGTGTAGCCACATTAAAGTGGAATCAAGGGGGCAAATCTTGTAATTATCCCAATATGTTTCAGAGTCATATCCTTCTTCAGGATACATTACATTGAGGGCTAGACATAGTATTTACCTCTGAAATTGGAACACAGTATATTGAGGTAAAACAACATTCATGGATTCAGTATCATTTATGTAGAAAGATATACAAAAAAACCCATTCAGGGTATACAGCCCACTTACACATGTATTGAGCAGTGCATGCACCGCACGTCCAAGCAGCTTAGAGGTGTCAAAAAGACCCCGGGGATGCCCAGGTGGAGGTAATAGATAATGGTCGCCACACCAACCAGTTACAGGGGGTGGCCCTGCAATGGGCGCAACCACAAGAAGCGTCCGGTGACTACGCCAGCGCGGCCGCAGTAAGGAAGTCTGCAGCCAAACAATAGTAGGTAAAAATCAGAAATATATATATATATTATCAAACATTTAGTAACAGACAGAATGCCGCCAAAAAATAAAGAAGGGTATCAAGTGGTGGATAGCTACAGAGTAACTTAGATAGCTGGGGGAGTGGTGGGTTTGCAAGTAAAGCAAAGTCTCCCCCATAAAAAGGCAGAGAGCTGCGCATTGTAAATGGTGATACTGGTGTTACCTGTAGTGGCGTAGAGGCGTTGTCCCGGTTGGTTAAGCTGAATGAGGCCCTGGTGTGAAATTACCTGGCCTAATAACTGATCTTCCCCTGATGGAAGCCAATCCATGGACAGGGGGACGGTGCTGGCCATCCGGTCATGAGTGGGCAATCAGCCCGAAGGACCAGATGCTGGGCGCTTACCCGAAAGGACGCCCCGCCCAGAATCTGCTGTCATCAGATGTGTCCCTGCAGACGGAAGTCCTCTGAGACAAAAAGCTTCTTCCTACTCAGAGAGGGGCAAGGAGACAGTTTAAGGAAAATGGCCGCCCATAGCGCAATCTGGCGGAGCCCACCCGCTGGGTGGCGCACACGCAGTCCATGCGAGGCACAAGAGTGGCACCCTGTGGACGGCGACCGCATTCCTCCGATCAGTTGGAAGGGGCTGGATGGATGGAAAATGTACCTATGGCTGCACAATACATGTGACGGGCAAGAAGATGTTGCAGACCAACTGGAAAAAATAAAGAACCAGCTATCGACCACACCACCCGTATTATCACTACCTACTCGACCCAACACAAACAAATTAGACATATTCTGAACAAGTACTGGCACTTGCTCACCATGGACCCCACTCTAGCCCCATTTGTCCCTGAGATGCCGGCTATCACCTACAGGGGGGATACCTCTGTTGTGATAGGTTAGCCTCGAGCGAATACAGGGCAAGTAGAGGGGATCCATGTAAACACAACGGCACCTTCTCATGCAGAGGATGCAATTACTGTGAGTACATGGACAGACGTACTCACATTAGGCTGCCCAACAATCAGGCACACAAGGGCGCACTGGCCTAGCGCATTATCCTTGATAATTTTAATAGATAAAAATTATAAAAACATACTCACAAACAGCTTATGTGACAGGCATGTACAGTACTGGAGTGGGTAACGACCGTTCGACCGTCTCCTACTGGTGACCTGGATGGGTTGGCTGATGCGTTTCAAGGCCATAGCCTCTTCATCAGAGGCTCTGATGAAGAGGCTACGGCCTTGAAACGTGTCAGCCAACCCATCCAGGTCACCAGTAGGAGACGGTCGAACGGTCGTTACCCACTCCAGTACTGTACATGCCTGTCACATAATCTGTTTGTGAGTATGTTTTTATGATTTTTATCTATTAAAATTATCAAGGATAATGCGCTAGGCCAGTGCGCCCTTGTGTGCTTTTTTGTTTCTTAGTTTGGGACGGCCCCAGTCCATCGAGTGGCAGCAGGCTGGCACATTATCCGGTTCTGAGACCATCAGATATCCCCTTCCTCACCATTGCAGTGGAGCACTCTCCTTAAGCGTGGAGAAATAGGATTTTGACTTTGCCCAACAATCAGACCTTCCGCCCAAAGCATTATGTCAATTGTACAACTCCTGGCATAGTGTACTTGCTTTCATGTGAATGCGGATACTACTATGTCGGGAAGACCATCAATGAACTATGGAAAAGGATATACCAACACCTTTCCAGCATATCTAAACGGGATCCAGATACCACTTTGGGTCGACACATGGCCACTGTACACCCGAAAACCATCCCTAAAGTGTACTTTCTTGCACTTGACCACATCCACTTCAGCTCCAGGGGTGACGACTTCAACAAGCACCTCCTACAGTGTGAGCTGAGGTGGATTTACAATTTATGGGCCACATTCCCCCCTGGTCTCAATGAGGCATCCAACTATAAACCATTTCTTGGTCTGCAACATCTTCTTGCCCTTCGCATGTATTCTGCAGCCATAGGTACATTTTCCATCCTTCCAGCCCCTTCCAACTGATCAGAGGAATGCAGCCGCCATCCACAGGCTGCCACTCTTGTGCCACGCATGGACTGCGTGTGCACCACCCCGTGGGTGGGCTCCACCAGATGGCGCTATGGGCAGCCACTTTCTTTAAGCTGTCTCATTGGCTCTCTCTGAGTTGGAGTAAGCTTTTTGTCTCAGCGGACTTCCGTCCGCGGGGACACATCTGCCGGCAGGAGATTGACGCGTGATGTCATTCCGCCCTTCTGGGTGGGGCATCACCGCGTGCCATCCTCTCAGGGAATCGCCTGGCATCTGGTCATTCGGGCTGATTACCCACTCATGACCGGATGGCCAGCACTGTCCCCCTGTCCATGGTTTGGCTCCCATCAGGGGAGGATCAGTTATTAGGCCAGGTAATTTCACACCAGGGCCTCATTCAGCTTAACCAACCTTGACCTGAGATGCACGCTGCCTCTACACCACTACAGGTAACACCAGCATCATCATCTACAATGTGCAGCTCTCTGCCATTTTATGGGGGAGACTTTATTTTACTTGCAAACCCACCACTCCCCCTGCTATCTAAGTTATTCTGTAGCTATCCACCACTTGATACCCTTCTTTCTTTTTTGGTGGCATTCTGTCATTCTGATCCTAAATGTTTGATACTATACAGGGTGGGCCATTTATATGGATACACCTTAATAAAATGGGAATGGTTGGTGATATTAACTTCCTGTTTGTGGCACATTAGTATATGTGAGGGGGGAAACTTTTCAAGATGGGTGGTGACCATGGCGGCCATTCTGAAGTCGGCCATTTTGAATCCAACTTTTGTTTTTTCAATAGGAAGAGGGTCATGTGGCACATCAAACTTATTGGGAATTTCACAAGAAAAACAATGGTGTGATCGGTTTTAACGTAACTTTATTCTTTCATGAGTTATTTACAAGTTTCTGACCACTTATAAAATGTGTTCAATGTGCTGCCCATTGTGTTGGATTGTCAATGCAACCCTCTTCTCCCACTCTTCACACACTGATAGCAACACCGCAGGAGAAATGCTAGCACAGGCTTCCAGTATCCGTAGTTTCAGGTGCTGCACATCTCGTACTGGGTATCATGATTCATATAGTGTATTGCAGCATTAGCATATATCCTATTGTTCATTGTAGATCGTTTTACTAGAGCTTCATCTCCTTACAACCAATTGTAATTTAGAATTTTTAATCTTTAATACAATAAAATTATATATTCTTTTACCTTTATACTCCTTTTTCATACTGTCTGCCCTTAAAGTCCAAGGGGGTTTTTGTAAGCCTCTGTGCTGATTCTTAATTTTTCTTGTGTTATTAGTGTTAAATAGTATGATTCTCGCATTTGATGACAACTGTATGACGAAACTCATAACACAGAGCTTGGCGCACCATCGCGTCACTTCAAGCCTGTGGAGCCCAAGGCGTCTCAGATCTATTGCTGTGGTATTTGTACTGACCCTGCAGCACTATTGAACGTGCAATTTTAAAACTTTGAAAACTTTGATTTGAATAAAATTAATTTTTTTGGATTCACGCTATGAGGAGCATTTCTTACATCCACCCATATATGAGTGTACCCAATGACCAGACCCACCGTGGAGGAGGAGATACTACAAGGCAAGAGACCATAGACGACCCTGCTTGCATGTGCTTTACCTCTGCAGAGATACAGCTCTCTGGTGAGTGTGGAACCCACCTAATTTTTCACCAAGAGATCATTTTTATCCAGGCACAAGTCCCTTTGGAAGTTATTATATTTTTTTGAACTGTGTTTTTTTTTTTTTTATATGGAGTATAATACAGTTTTTATGGACAAATATTTTGTATGGACACTTTTTGCACAATAAGCACACTGACCACTTTATATGTGTATTTTTTGGTTTATGGAACTTTTTAATAGCCACCCAGGATTGCAAATGTTATATTGAGCACTCATACGATTTAACACTAGTAATGTTTATGTGGTTTGTAATTTGAAGAGATAGGGCGCGTTATTAGATGTTTTTTTTTAATATAACCACTTATTAGATTTAGGCATTTTACCTCCCATTTCCTTATATCTTTCTTAACAACTCCACTCTATAGAGCTTTGGGGGTAGACAGCGTACCATTGCGCGAACAATAACAACTTATTTCAGCCTATATTGCATTATTAACTTCCAAGTTAATCAGAGATATGATTTTATACCATTATTTTAAATGTTTACCATATTAATAAACAATTAGCTGGCAAATTTTTATACAGCTAGACCCCATTTATGTTAGCAATTCAGCCTTGTCAACAATTGTTTGCAATAACTGGCCTGTGCAGGAAAAGAAGACAGATTATATAAGAAAGATGTGCCAGATGCAGTGTTTTATAGCATTGCACAGTTCACAAGTAAATCTTTGTATTGGTTACTCATGGTCTGTAAAGGTTAAAAGCATGGGTGAATATGGTAGTCACCTATAACCATCTTTGGTCAACCTCAGTGTAGATCAAAACTAGTCCTTTTTTGAATATGTCCCACACTCTAACAACGATGAGGAACCACTAAATCAAAAAGTCTTAGAGAAATAGAAAGGACGTGTAAGGTCAAATGCACAAACTGGAGCACAATGACACACTTACAAATTTAGATTTCTCTTTCGGCTGAACTTTTAAACTGTAAAAAAAATACATAGAGTATTTCAGGTCAGAGTAAGATCCTAAGAATACTAATACCATGTACTATGTTCATTATAACTGATCCAAAGTAATAGCTGACTTACATACAGGTTTGCATCAAGTGGTAATGTATAGGTTGATTTACTTAAAGGAGTTATTTTGAAATGTGAAGGTTTATTTAGCTTAATGAGTACCTAAGCTTAGTGTTCAAAAATGATTGTAGTAACTGAATGGTCCACAGCAATCTGGCAGCCCCTTCTTTCGATCATTTCCCAGGTTTAAGTAACCAAACAATCATAACTTGGATGTAAATTCATCACAAGTGTCTTCTGATTGCATGAAAATATCCTTGATGGATTCCATCAAATTGTCGGTTGCCTGGTTGCTCAAATCCAGGAAATCATTAAAATGGTAAGCAGAAGATTTTTGTGGAGTTTGAAAAGCTTGTTGAAAGCTAATGGAAAGCTTTAAAATTGATAAATATATGGCCAGCAATTTTCTAGTCATTTCAACTTTTTTTTCAACCACTGTTTGGTCACAGAAAAACAAGGGAATAAATAAAAGCCTTTTTAAGTTTAAAGAGGAAGTAAACCTCCATCATTAAATTGTACCTAAAGGTAAGCCTATAATAAGGCTTACCTATAGGTAGTGTAAATCTCCCCTAAACGTGCACACATGCATGGGAGTGACATCATCGTGGCTCCGGACAGTCACAGAGCCGGAGTCCGTGAACCCAGAAGCAGAAGCAGGACGGGTGAAGATGGAAGCAGCCTCCAGCGATGACACTCAATCACTGGAAGCCTCCATTTTCAGGTAAATTTCACATAATGTGTTAGTATATAATGCATACTAGCACATTATGCCTTTACATCGCAGGTAAGGAAAAAAAAACATCCAGCGGTTTACAACCGCTTTAAGGTACGGTGGAGAAAAGTGACTTTTCTGTCAGGTATTTATTTCTGTCTGTTACCTCATATTGGAAATTTTCCCCTCACTTCCAGTCCTTGTGAAACTCATACTAAAAATAGGGTAAATTGGTTGTCCCTGAGACAGGAAGGCTACGTTTAAGCCTTTCTCATTCTACTAAAAATGTGTTTCCATTATTTCCTTTCCGGAGATGTAGGGAAATCTCCCCACTAGAAACACAGATAGCAATAAAAACCTAATGGGTGCTCTAACCCTTCCCAATTCCATACAAAACAAATAAACATTTTTGTCTGGTGCTGGCCTGGGAATGCTACCACCAATATATATACAGGCAAGTCCCCAAACATCTGACTTACAAACACCTCATTCTTACAAACGGAGGGAGACAACAGGGAGTGGGAAGAAATCTACCCTTAGTAAGGGGAATTCACTGCTGTAAGTGAGTCCTCATGGCAAAAAGATGTCTCCACTGGAGCTTTACCGCCAATCCATCTTTCCATGATAACCCAAAATTTTCAAAATCCAATGGTCACCGGGACAGAAAGTGAAGTGCAACCTTCTGAATAGGGACATATACAGCAAAACAAACATTACAGGGGTGTTAACCGTTCCCCATGCTATCCAAAAAACAATAAAAACATTTTTTGGCTGGAGTTACACTTAAAAAATGTACCTGTTCCGACTACTAATGAACTCTTATTTGTAACTCGGGGACTGCCTGTTTTTGGTGGGAATGTTGGTAGATTACATAGGTCCCTTTTGATGATATTTAAGAAAGATAGCTTGGTAATCATGGTTAAAATAGCTGAAAAAAAAAATCTCGTTTATTACCAGGTTTACATTGTAATAGGAAACTTGGGCAAGATTTGCACAATAAGGTATTTACAAAGAATATTAGCAACTCTACCTAACAATATGACATTTTGCAGAAAAGTGGAGTTTGGTTCTCCAACTTGTTAATGTATATCCCGACAAGCCTTTATTCAAATGTTTTTGAAATTATGCAAAGACAATACAGCTATGATAAAATATATATGTTTTTTTTAAATTACAAACAGGTTATACTTAACTGCTCTGTGCAATAGTAGTAACCTTCTCTTCTAGGGTCCCCCACCAGTGCTCTTGACTCCCCCTCTTCTCCATGGGCCACTATAAGAAGCAGCTTGTGGACTGGGCTGTGTGTGTCCACACACACACACAGCACTGCTCGGCCGTGCTCCCCACTCTCTGCTCACAGGATTTGATTGACAGCAGCAGTAGCCATTGGCTCCTGCTGCTGCCTCTCTGTCCTGTGAATACAGGGAGAAAGGATAGAACCGCTGCAGACGGGCACAAAGCAGGATCATGTCAGGATTCAGATACGTATTTAGGAGGGGAAGGAGATTATACAAATACTGGGACATGTTTTCCCTTAATGCAGGAAATGCATTAAAGTGATTGCAAAGGCAGACATTTTTTTTTTACTTTAATGCACTCTATGCATTAAGATAAAAAGCCTTCTTTCTGAAGCAGCTCCCTAATACTTACCTGAGCTCCATCTAGATCCAGCGATGTTGCCCCTGTCCTCATTGGCTGAGACAGCAGCGTTGCGCCATTGCTTGCTTTTAAAGTCAGTGAGCCAATGAGGAGAGAAAGGGGTTTGGATGTCTGAATGGAGACAGGAAGCTGCGGCTCGCCTCAGGTGCCCCCATAACAAGCTGCTTGGGGGGCGTGGCCTGCACGGGCATGTGAACAGTCGCACTTCACGGAGCTCCCGCTGACTGCATCCTACAACGATCCTGTTTCCCACCGAAGTACCGTTCTAACCTCCTCCAATTCCTGCCCCTCGCTGTCTGGAAGGCACCGGGGATACATACAGCCCGCATCCGAGCAGTGAGATGTCCCGTAAGGCAGAGAAGCCGTCCGCGGCTGGCGTGGACAGGGAGGCCCAAGATGGCGACGGCCTGCAGCTTCCACAACGCGGCCCTCGTGG
>BLSH010198472.1:212621-262722 GCA_018402905.1 Glandirana rugosa
TATGGTCGCTTCCAAATCGTCGTCTGATTTCCATCTCGGTTCGATCTTCTTCCTTCTCCGAATCACATCAAGAACCCAGAGAGATAGAGAGTGAGAGAAGCGACACACGCTGGTTCGGAGGGGGTGCTGGTGGGCTATGACTAGACCATACGATTAGAGAAGTTATAAATAGGAGTCTAGGGGGTCCATGGAATCGTAAAGTTTCTGGACGGTCGTTGGCGACTGGTTGGTCAAGATCTCCTGAGTCGGGCCCCCACAGATCGGTACCACGGGTTTCAAAGAGCTTAAATGGACCCGTAGGGGACACAACCATCTACATCACAAGATCACGCATATGGGCCATACCCTTAAACTAGAACACTACATCTACCAACACAGGGGATGCCCAGGTAAATTCGAGAAACTTTGGGCACCATGGCTAGACACCCCCGGGCTGAGTCCTCTAGAACTGGTTGGTCAGCGGTTGCTGGCAGGTCTTTGAAATGCTAAGGTACCTGGGGGATCTGAGGATAAATATTGAAGAGATTAGCATACCAGATCAGTATCGGGTGGTCGTGGGGGAGGCTTGGTCGCACACAGCGAAGAGAGTGAGAGATAGAGAGACCCAAGAACTACACTAAGCCTCTTCCTTCTTCTAGCTTGGCTCTACCTTTAGTCTGCTGCTAAACCTTCGCTGGTATGACCCTGGGTTCCTCCCTTTATAAAGGGGGGGGCAGGGGGAAATATGTACAGGTGAAAAGTTAGGAGGGATCCTCATAGAGGAATAGAGAGATATGGTCAGTTATTACTGTACTGAGTAAGGTGATGTGCACAAAATGTGATACAATGTAAATCTGCAAGATGTAACTTCTCGGATATGATGTATTGCAAATGACAATGTTCCGCAAAAGAGATTTTTGTTTTTCTCTTATTGTATATTCTGTACTGCTTTTCCTTAATGCTTTGGTCAATAAACACCAGTTTGATTTAAAAAAAAACAAGCTGCTTGCTGTGGGGGGCACTCAACAGGAGGGAGGGGCCAGAAGCACCGAAGAGGGACCCGAGAAGAGGAGGATCTGGGCTGCAAAACCACTACAAAGAGCATGACATGTTTGTTATTTTTAACGAAAAGAAAAAAAAATACTTTAGTATCACTTTAAGGTAAATAAAGTCATACCTTTACAACCCCTTTAAAGTGTAGATAATCTTTTTTTACTGAAAACAAGGGTAAATAACCGCGCTGCTATTATAAACCTCTTAGATTGTAAGCTCTAACGAGCAGGGCCCTCTGATTCCTCTTGTACCAAATTGTGGTGTAACTGTACTGTCTGCCTTCATTTTGTAAAGCTCTGCGCAAACTGTTGGCACTATATAAATCCTGTATAATAATAACAATAATAAACCTAAAACAGGAGAAAATGTCCCGGATTACAGCTTGAGACTGAAATAGGTATACCTATGTAATACCCCAAGGAACTAAAAAAGTAAACATAGTGAAGTGCAATCCTCCAGAAAAAGTCATTTGGCTATGACGAAATGCATCACAGGCAGGGCCTAGGATGTCTCCTCACACTGGTAGGACCTGTGCTGACACTCAAAGGTGGCTGCAGCCATTCGTCACTCAAATCACAGGTACCTGGTCCAACTGCATTGCGCATTACCCGAGTGTACCGGTGGAGGTACACTACCAAATGTGAGTGGAGCTTTAAACCTTTTAAGTACAATAAAGTTTTATTAAGGATAAAGCACTATCTGGATTTTTTTCCTCCTATGATGATGATATTGCACTGATTACAAGTCAAGGAGTCCTGTGAGGCAGGTGTATGGAATCTAACCTGAGGGTAGACCCATTGGAGTCTATAAGTGAGATGAGCTGCTAGTGAGACTGGTGGTGGAGTTTGCAGCACGTGGAAGAGCACACTGTGTTGGCACATTGAAGATTTCATGTATCTTCCTTCATACATTTAACATTAATATATATGGACTTTTTTGGATCACAATATTTTCACTGCTATATGCACTCTGCACTTATAGTACATTATTGATTGTTACTTGCACACTGCACTTTAATGTTTAGTGGTATCTGTATATTGCACTTTATTGCTTTATTTGCAGAGTTTGCTTTAGGTGTATGCTTTTTAATGCTTTATTATTTATCTGGTTAAATTCAGGATTGATATACAATGAATTCCATTTAGTTATGCATTTTATATTTCTGGAGGATTGCGCTTCACTACGTTTCCTTTTTAATCTTTTTTTACTATCCTGTATTTTAGAAAGCTGTTTGTAATACGTTCATTGTTACCCTGGATCATATCATAATTCTAGGTCATGGCTACTTATGTCGGAGGAGTACAGTTAAAACATCACCTTGTTTGTCATAGCACTCACAACTTTTGCTATTGTTAGGTATCATCGCCGACAAGAAAGGAAGTGCTGAGCATTTACTTTTGTTTCGGCTGAAAGGAAAATCATTGTGCTTTCACCATAAGTAGAGCACATCTTGCTTTGGATACTAAATATAAGCATGAAATAAAATATCCAGATGTTAAAGTTGCATAGCTCTACAGTTGACCAGAATTGAAATGCTTATGCACAGCTAAATAATTGGATAGATTTGATTTTGTTAAATATGCACTCTTGTAGCTAACAGCGGTGAAGGTGGACAAATTCATGCAAGGATATCTTGTGTTTGTGCTCATCATATATAGCTGGCAATATTTTACATTCATTTCCAGGGAAAGATTGTTTCTGAGCCATGCTGAGATTGTAATAAAAATGCTGTTGATATTCTGTACTTAATTATATACCAATTCTCCATGCTTAATTAAAGCACATGCGAGTTCTTTATTGTTGCTTTTATTTATGACAGTTAAAAAAAAATATTAACAATGTGTTAGCCCTCTTCTTCTGCATTTACTTCTACATACTTAAAGCATATGTTCTCTAACCAGGTATGACCAGTGTGATTGAAAGCAAATGTATCCTTATACCATTGAATGAAGACAAAGTTCAGAATAATGAGGGAGACAATAGAAGACAATAGAAGCTGTTTGCTGATTTATAGAGACATTTACAGGCTTTCTTGATTAATAAAAATCTATTTTTCTGCCAATTAGGCCTCGTTCACATGGATGCTGAGCCCCGTATATCGTAAGCGGGCCATTTTTTTCAGCATTTCTGGATTCCAGCTGCTGCGGGCAGGCAGCCCAATTCGAGTCAATTAGGATGCAGCAGGGACACAGCTACTTGTTATACTGACAGTCATGCAGAAATGTGTGAGCTGCCCTGATTGCCCACTGTCTACATACAGGGCTGCCCGCACCTGCACTCCTGTCATATTAGGATGAGCAGCTGTGTCTGAGCAATCACTGGGGTTGATTTACTAAGGCCCCTTTCAGACGGAGCGGATCTGTTCAGTCGGAAACCTATCCTTGTCCGCTCTGCTATGCTATACAGAATGGACAAGGACAGAGCCCGCTCTCCTCTATGGGGTGGTCAGATGGAAAAGGACTGTATATCCGGTTCCACCCGATTGTCATTCAATCCGCTGGACCGATGAACATATCGCCATACGTCTATTTTTAGTGGATTTTATCTGACCGCATGCCCTGCGGGTGTCAGCTGACACATGTCCGCTGACATCCTCCGCCCCATAGAGATCAATGGGTGGTCCGATCGGGTCTGCCTGAAAAACTGACAGGTGGACCCCATCAGTCCGCTGGTGTAAAAGGGGCCTACAACTAGAGAGTGCAAAATCTGGTGCCGCTGTGCATGGTAGCCAATCAGCTTCTAACTTCAGCTTGTTCAATTAAACTTCTGCAGAGTTGCGCCAGATTTTGCACCCTCCAGTTTTAGTAAATCAACCCCAGATTGTTCTTTAAGGCTTGAATGAACTGCCTGTGCACGGCACCTGGAGTCTACTGAAAAAAATGGCCCCTTCACAGTAAACGGGTCTGAGCGCTAAATGTAAATGAGGCATTATGTTGCATTTTTATTATTTAATAATTTTGTGTTTTTTCAATTATTCTAGATCAAAGGGCAATATCTATATTTCAAAAAGATTCATACATAGTAAGTGAATATCTAACAATTCTTGTATACAAATACTTGTAGTACTCATACATATGGGCTTTAGAGTATAAAAGAGTAAAGAGTACAAAACGCTTTTACAATGCATAGTTAACATTTTCCACAAGCTTCAAGCAGCTTTGTAGAAACCTTCATCTCCATGTTGAGGAGGTAAACACAGATTATAAGGAAAGCACTGGCTGCTCTTGCTAGCAGGCTTAAGCACAACATATATATGATTAATTAATTGAAATAGGCAGGAAAAAATATATTTTTAATATAAAAACCTAGTACCATTTCTAGAAATCATTGGCAGCCCACAACTATGCATGCAAAGTCTTCTATTGTCTCCAGCACACTCCAGAACTTTGGCTTCAGTTTGGAATGTCTGGACTCAATGATATATAAATAAATACATTTTATATCATGCATATCATGCTCAGTATGTATGCACTATGCAAGTAGATGACTACTCACAAACCATATAACACGTAACATGCTTTGCTCCACTCTATTACAGAGAATACATCTATAATCAAGCACCGCATAGTGGACAAAGCTTGAGTTCATCATTTCTACTTATATTTTCACTAGTCTTGATTTAAAGACAAACTGGACATTGTACAGTCATCCACTTCATTATATATTATTGCATAGGGGTGATTGGGCCAGATCTACAAATTTGGACTGTGTTGCAAGTTGCAGTTGCCAACCTGGAATGGTGATGAAGCTGTATTTTTTTCAATTTGCTGTCCAGTTAAAAGAGGTGACCTGACCTTCAAAGTACTTTGGAGGTAACTTCTCAAGGACAGAATTGTTCTATGAGCTAGATGCATTTTAAATCATTTAATCCTATTTACCTAAATGTTAAAACCTCTTAAATAACGGGAACCACAGATGTTTATAACGTTTTTGGAATCCTATACAACGCACATGTAAACAAAGATCAGATTTGAACACAATATCCAGGCAAATGGTGGATTGTAGTTGTGCCCTGATTCGGGTTCACTTTTGTCCACAGATCACCCTCCAAAAGTATCCATTTATTTTCATACAAATGACAATGGATATAAATTGTTTTTTTTTTGTTTTTTTTTGTAAAAAGAATCCAACATTCCATCCCCTTCACTGCCTCAACAGAATTGGTCCCATTGCAGAGCTATCCTATATCCAGACAGGGAAGAAAGGGGAAGGTTACATCTCTGGAGAAGGTTCTTAGAGGATCTAAGCAATAGGGAAACTGCAGAACTATGCAAGCACCATACTTTTCATCCCTATGTAAAGCAAAATTATTACTATTTTGGAGATTTTTTTTTCTATAAGTGATTAACCATTAAAATTACATTTGGAGAAAATAATAACTAAAAAGAACACATGGCTGCCCCTTAAAGGAGTACTTACAGGACACACAGACAATACACTTCAGGCACTGTCTCACTGTCACGTAGCAGATAACTCCCATCCTTTCCAGCTTCACTCAAGAGCTTCTCTCCGATCTCACGACTAATCTTCCCATGGTAAACTGACACAGTATCCATTTCTACACAGACCAGGAAAGAATATGTTTGCTGCTAAGTGAATATAGAGAAAGGTTAATTGAACTCATCAAGCCTCCAGACAAACAAAATAGTTCACACTGATGCAGGATTTCACACCTAGTAGTGTCAAAATGGCATAAAGCCCCTCCCACACACCAGCTTCAGTGTGGAACAGATCACTATATTATCTAATCTACAGTATATGAACAGTATGCCAAACATTCTAAGAATAGTAATATTTCCATCCTATTTAAAGCATTGTGGAAATAAACATGAGGGTACATGTGTGTTTGTGTGCATCTCTATATAGTATACTTCTCAACAAATATGTTTTGTCTTGAAAAGAAAAACTGATGAGAAAGAGGAGACGGCTATTCCTTCTGCAAATGCTAGTTACTTAGCTGCCATACTTATCCAATGGCTTTGATCATTTCCATGCACTGACCCAGAAGAAGTATGCAGATCGCGAGTTCTGGCTTTATTCTGCACGCTTGTTCCCATTCAGCCCCAGAAACAAACATAATTCTAAGAAGTAATGGTAGCTCTCTTATTTATTATAGTAAATGTTTCCTTTAAGCAATGCTTCCCTAAGGGCCGGTTCACACATGCACGATCCGACTTCAGGCGCAACTTTGCTAGGCGATTTGAACGCAACTTCAAGGCGACTTCAGGGTGATTTTGGGCGACTTACAACGCATCTTAAAGTGACCTCCATGCCTGTGCCAATCAGAGTAGGGAGGGAGGGGGTTGCCTGGGTAATTCTTGGGGAGTACCTTGGTAAATTCTTTTCTTTTTCCTGTAAAGTCGCTTCAATATAGATGGGAATCCGACTTGGAGGCGACGTCCATTGAATAGAATTCATCAAATAGAAGTTGCCTTAAAGTAGTACAGGAACCTTTTTTGATGTCAGAGCGACTTCAGTAGTGTACATTGAGACGGCTCCCATTTACTTCAATGGGATTTCTGATGTCAAGCGACTTGGGGTGACAAGTCGGAGCGCAAGTCATCTATGTGTGAACCGGCCCTAAATGTTCCTTGTATATAGTACATTCACACTGGTATATGTTTTGGAATAATTAAACACATTTCATACAGCAGCCCCCTTGTTGCACATATGTCATGAAAAATGTTGCACATATAAATTTTGTTTTACCCACGCAGAGATATATATATATTATTCTTACACTTATTGCACAATCTGACAGTTAATCAGATTGGTTCAAGGGAAGGCGCTGACCTTTATACAACATTTCATAAATACAATTATAATAATGTTTTCAGATTGCATTTTTGGGGCATTTTTATGGGTTTTTTTTAAAGCAATTTTATCCAGGGTTTAAAGTGTTACTAAACCCCAACAGCGGCCCATCCATTAGGGGAGCATGGGCTCCACCCCCCATCCATGCGTCCGGCCCTCTGATCTACATGCAGTGCGCCAGACACATGGATTCCAATGGTGAGGGGGTGTTTTTTTGAAGCACATGATTAGAGCCAGAGGCTCTAATAGGCTTCAAAAAAGTGTGGGCTCGGGGCACAGAGCACTGCACCCAATCTCACCCAGTTGTGTTACTATAGCAAATAAATAACCTCCTCCTGGCCAATCAGGAAGTGAGTCCTCACCTGGATCCATCACCCGATTGGCTGAAAGGAAGCCTAGGAGGAGGAGGGAGGAGCCGCACGGCAGAAGCTGCTGTGATGCAGAAGAGGAGTAGAGGACACAGGAATGGCTGCCCACTGCCCTTAAAAAGTACACAGCCTGCCAGCTGCCCACCACCCATAGGAGAACGCAACCCACCCGCTGACTGCCGCCCGTAGGAGCCCACAACCTAGATGGGGTAAGTGCTGGGAGTGCTGCAGACCGACCGACCAACCAGGTGGGGGGGTGGTTGCTTGCAGCCCCCCCCAAAAAAAAACACCAGCTGTCACTGCAACCCACAACAGTAAAACCAGTCTGTATATGCAGTAAAGCATGTTTGTTATACTCAATGTGGAACCTAAGGGGTTAGTCCTGCGTAATGTGTAAAAAGGCTGTTTGATCCTGTCTTCTCTGATCCTCCCCTTCTTCCACAGTCCCCAATTCATCTCCTGATAGAGCAGAGCCTTGGGACGCTCTGCACATGCTCAGTTTGGTGTGTTTTGCAAGAGAGTTATTTTTCTTGGGAGGGTGCATGGGATCAGCACAGGGCCAATCAGCACTGTCTAGACAGAGGGTCTGGGGTCCTGCAGCCTCATAGGACAATCAGGGGAGGATGAAAACTCCTCCTACAAGCTTTAACCAGTTCTCCGCTGGATACTGATAGAAGTCACAAGACTACTAAATACTGCTGAAGTATTTAGCAGTTTATATTTACTAAAATATTTGCATTTCCATGTTCTGTGTACTGTGGGAGACCAGATATAGTGAATGCAGTGTCCTGGGTTTAGTAACACTTTAATTTATGTTCTGTCACCCTATGCATAATTGATTTGTGCTTTCCTCGGTGGGTTTTTTTTTTTTTTAATAAGTATAACTACACCATCTTTGTTGCTAATTGTCTGTAAACTTATGGTAATTAAAACTATAACTGAACTTAAAAAAATCTTCTATAAGAAAAAAAAGTCCACTGTTGCATAGCAAACATCATAACCTATGAAGCAGAGTTACAGGTGATTGCAGAATCTCAGTCAGTGTGCATGCATAGGGTAGGCACCACATCTGTTTTTCACAATCAGTTAATTTAATGGAGTGTGGTACATATGAAGTTCAATAGGCAACGGTTTTGGACATTCCTGACCTTTGCAAGTCTACAAGTGAGTAAGTGACACATCCTGCCTGCTTTCACACTCTCCAGCACTCCTCTCCTGAACACATTGTCCACTAAAACACTTCATAAACATTGCATGTCATATAAAAATACTGAAAAAAATAGTGCTAAATCAAAACACAATCGGCCAAAACCGATGAAAAAAAATTTTTTTTATATTTTTTTTTTGGATTTGTATTTTAGCAAAAAGTAAGAAATTTGTTTTTTTTTTGCAAAATTGTCGCTCTTCTTTTGTTTATAGCGGCGATCAGAAATGACGCAGCGGTGATCAAATACCACCAAAAGAAAGCTCTATTTGTGGGAAAAAAAGGACGCAAACTTTGTTTGGGTACAATGTCGCGCGACCGCGCAATTGTCCGTTAAAGCGACGCAGCACCGAATCGCAAAAAGGGCTCCGGTCCTAAAGTGTGAAATCCTTCCGGGGCTGAAGTGGACACCAAACCAAAAAAGCAAACAAATATACCGGTATATGGATTCTCAGAATTGTGAAAATCCATTAATGCAGAAATAAATTCTTATAATAGTGAAAGGTCCAAAAATTGACCAAATGTGAAAAAACAATTATAAACACAGACTACTACTACAACTACTACTACTACTGTAGTTTTCATTCACTTCTTTCCCCTGGCTGAGCACAGAGCTTTGTCTAGGGCAGGGTCTCCAAACTATGGCCCTCCAGTTGTTCAGGAACTACAATTCCCATCATGCCTAGTCATGTCTGTGAATGTCAGAGTTTTACAATGCCTCATGGGATGTGTAGTTTCGCAACAGCTGGAGGGCCGCAGCTTGGAGATCCCTGGGGGGGACAGAGAGACATATCTGAAACATTGGTGGAGTAATCCTGATGGGAGATGTGTCTGGAAGATCCTGTTTCAGGCTGGGTTGACACTCCCATGCCAAGCGGCTCACAGCAGGTGCCCAGTGCCTCCCTGTTCACCATTCTAGGTCCAATTTCAGTCTGAATTTTTGGCTGAATTCGGACCAGAAGCCACACAGGACTCCTGTGCAATTCGCTCTGCAGCCGCCCCGGAGCTGTGTGAACCGGCTCTGTTGAGAGCCACTCTATTGAGAGCCGGTCACAGTCTCCTGACATGCGGGGAAACCTGCATCCAATTCTCAATAGTGTGAACCCAGCCTAAAGGAATTTAACAAGCATTTTTGACCATTTATTCCAATAGTCCACATTATCTGATAAGAGGCTCCTTAAAGCGGTGGTGGATGCACAGGAAGTTGGAATATGGACTGTAGAAGGAATATATGTCATTTATATATATATATTATTTTTTTTTCACATTTCTGGAGCTTTTGTAAAATGGTCTCTGTGTATTTGTTTTTCTCATTTGGTCACTTTTTGGAATTTTCATTATTATAAGAATTTATATCTGCATTAATGGACTTTTCACTATTATAAGAATCAATATATATTTCTTTGCTTTTTTTATTGGTTTGGTGTTTAATATGCACGTGTATTCTGTTTTGATTTAGCGCCATTTTTTCTGTATTTTTGTCTTTTGCTATTAGTGTCACGCAGGGCCGTCTTTAATATTGATTGGACCCTGGGCAAATATTTTCTTGGGGCCCCCCCATGCAGTTTTACTCTCCACCTGCTCTGAGACATACAATAAATAGCAACTAGACTCAAAATCAATTTACTGAATCAGATCAGCAGTGATTTCGATTGGTTGCCAGAGTTTACAGCATATCATTGCCGCTTACTGTCTGGTTGCTAGAGGTTACAGCACACATTACTGCTCACTGATTCATTGCTAGAGGTTACAGCACATGCTTTCTGCTTGTTTGGTTGCTAGAGATTACTGAACATCAATACTGCTCACTGATTGGTTGCTAGAGGTTACTGCACATCATTACTGCCCAGATTGGTTGCTAGAGGTTACAGCACATCATCTCCTCACTGCCTGCACACCATGGACTGGGGGGCAAAAAGTCGCTTTCCTGACATCACATAAATGTGCTTCCCTTTAGCAGATACACAGCAGTGCCATCAATTATCAATTACACCTTCATGCATCTGCTGACATGTGCTGTGGACTTTCAAGCATGTCTTTGTCTCCCCAGTGGGCAGCATCCAGTATAGGGGATGGTGAATATGACCTAAGGGGGGCAGGATATACATATGAATGCCACCTTTGTTTACATATCGGTGCAGCTATTTACATATGAATGCTGCCGCTATTTACATATGAATGCCAGTTATTTACATGTAAACATAGCAATAGGGCAGAGTTGGGCAGCTTTAGTAGCAGCACTTAGATATCGGGACACAGCACAGGTCTAAATCTACAAGGGAATTTAAACCAGGATAGTTGGCAAGTATGAGGCAGCTGCTTTGGGCCCCACAACAATGACAGGGCCCAGGGCAACTGCCCCTTTTGCCCTGCCTTAAAGACGGCCCTGGTGTCACGATTGCATAAGTGGCTGCTTTATCTTATATAAGTTCAAAAATACAGCGCAAGTTCTCTATGATTTTTTTTTTTTGGCATGTAATATCCCCAGCTAGAGTTGGGTCGCACACCCCCGGTTCAGTTGGCACCAGGACTCTCAAAAATCGCAAAAGTTCGGACCAGAACTCCGAACCCTATTGAAGTCTATGAGACCCAAACTTTTGAAATTTTGAATGCTTATATGCAAGTTATTAGCCATAAAAAGGGTATGGGAGTCCAGGTACTGCCGTGGGTGACATGTATCAATGCAAAAACATTTTTTTAAAAAGCTTGCTTTTACAGGAGCAGTGATTTTAATGATGCTTAAAGTGAAACAAAAAAAACGTTAGATGTAAATAGGTATAATCGATGTTGTCACCACAGGGTGGCACTTTGAACAACACAACAAGGTACACTATGCCATGTCCTAAAGTTAATCAGAAAATTGGGGGTTTGAAAAGAATGGACTTGGGGGTATCACAAAAATATTTAATTGATAACACATATAATAGACAATGACAACTAAAACACATATACATCTGTAAGTGTGGCTAAAAAAATGTTCTCAAAGACCGGACTCAATAGACTAAGCTAGTTGGCCAGAGAAGTCCTGGGTATGGCAATTGCCCCAATAAAGTAACAAAATGAGGTAACCTGAATCCTAGAATTGTTGATAATAAGTAACAGAAGCAGCTCAGGAGATATCAGTTCTGCCTTTCATAGGTACATAAACCATGCTCGACTAGGACATGGTCAGCAGGTTCTCTTGAAAGGCCGCAGGACTGCTTCGAAATGACTAATTGTAACATATTTGAACAGCAGGATTTAAATGAGTAGACCGATGCAGTGTTGAGTTATATAAAAACCTGTGTAGATAATGTTACAGTGGGTGAATGCACAAGGATCTACTCTAATCTGAAGCCCTGGATGACAAGCAGGGTCTGGTGTCTTCTGAGAGAACAGAATAGAGCTTTTAGGAATGGTGAAAAGATAAAGTATAGCGAGGCTAGGGCAAACCTAAAGAGAGGCATAAAAGAGGCCAAATCTGATTACAAAAACAAAAGCCAGGAATATTTATGGGTAACAATCCATGCAAAGGTTGGAAAGGGCTGCAGCATATTCTTAATCGCAAGGAGTGTATAAATGCAGATACAAAGCTGAGTATTCAGTTAGCTGAGGAACTAAATCATTTCTTTGCACGTTTTGAGGTCACAGACCCTCAGAAAATGTATTACTCTGAGTTGGGTCTGAATGATATTACACCCTTTGTGCAAAAACATGCAGGCATTCAAGTCCATGAACATCAGGAAATCATCCCAGGAAGGGTAAGCATGGCCTGTGCAGATCAATTGCAGGTGTCTTTACTAAGATACTGAAGCAATCATTAACATCAGCTGGAATACCAACTTGTCTAAAATCAACCATCATTACTCCAACCCCCAAAACCGCAACTGTGGATAGTCTAAAAGACTATAAGCCGATAGCAATAACCTTGGTAGTAATGAAATGCTTAGAGAGATTGGTGTTGAGGTGTATTAAAACAGCTTTGCCAGGCAATCTCGATCCTCATCATGCATATAAGGCAAACAAGCACAGAAGATGCCATTGCCCTTGCATTGCAAGGGACCCTAAGGCTGGCCATACAATGTACATTTTTTTTTGTACAACTTTCCTTGAGATTTACCAAAACCATATAATATAAGGTCAAACCTAAACACTTTCAATTTGTATGCAATCAGGCAGACACTAAAGCCTCGTACACATGGTTCGACGATCGTATACAACAGGTCGTACGCAAAATAAATCATTAGTGCCCGCGATTAGAACAGCCGACGTATGGCGGCCATACAACGGGAGTTGTATGAGTAAACTAGAAAACTTGGTAGTACCAACAAGCGGTCATATGACCGTTGTATCGTGTGTACAGAGAAGTTGGTCCAACAAGTTGTATTGTGCAAAACACGCATGCTCAGAAGTCAGGAACAGCCAGATACTAATTACATGCACCTGAACTTTCTCTTTATACGTTCATAACATGACACTACGTTCAGCTTGGTCGTACGATCGTGTAGTGCATGTCAGTATGCTAGATACAACAGCCAACATACTATTTGAGCCGTTCGGTCGTACAAGCGTCGGCCCGTGTGTACGAGGCTTTACACTACATAGTTGAAGGTAAATCTAAAAAAATTGAATAAGAAAATTGTATGGTGTATGGCCAGCTTAAGTCATTTGGAGCCCTCTGGTAACTATATAAGGATGCTGTTCATTGATTACAGCTCTGCCTTTAATACTGTAATTCTTGAATTATTAGTCACTAAAATGCTGAAGCTAAATTTGCCTGGGTTCCTTTGTTTGTGGACAATGGATTTCCTGGTGAATCGTCTACAAGTGGTCATACTGGATAAACATGTCTCCTACCAGTGCATTGCTAACACTGGTGTGCCACAGGGTTGTGTATTGAGTCCTCTTCTCTATTCGTTATATAAATGCATGATTGTGTTCCTTATTTTCCAACAAATAGTGCCATGAAATTTGCAGATGACACTACCATAGTCGGTCGGATTAAGGGCAGGGATGAAGAGTATTTCAGGAAGGAGGTTGAAAGAATGGCAGAAAGATGTAAGGACAACAACCTGTCCTTAAACACAGGAAAGACCAAGGAAGTCATAATACACTTTAGGGGGAAAAAATGATTTGGCACCACTTTATATTAACCTCCCTGGCGGTATGATTATGTCAGATTTTTGCGTCTCAAAACGGTACATTGTTTTGCATAGAAATTTGGCGTTTTATATTGTAGGCCTGTAATTCTTAGGAATAACTCACTTAAATCTGTCCAAACAAGAGTCTAGTAGACATCCCGGGTATGATAAAGTTTGAAACAACGAAATCATAAAATATAATAAATAACTATAAATAATTATCAAAAATAATAATATAATAATAAAATGTATTCAATAATGTAATCAAATCAAAAACACTGAAATTTGACGTCACTTTCAGTGTCTAATGACGAATTTCCCCACGAATCACTAGCGCTCAATTCTGCAAGTGATTCTTATTTACTATCTCCGTCTTCTAGCTGGTCCAAATATCGCTTTTGACAGAGGGACGCCTTTTGGATGTCATGGATGCTCTCAATTGCCCAGGCAGAAAGAATGGCAGAGAGAATAGTAATGCTTCATTTACATCTCAGCGATGCGAGTTGCGAATGGAATGGCTGCGACTCGCATCGCTGAAATGTGAACTCAGCCTAAAAGTAAGGGCAGGGCACTGGACAAAGCACTAGGGACAAATCTGAAGTGTAATGATTTGATACAGTAACGCAATCAACAGATTGCAATGTATTGTGTGTGTGTTTTGCACTTCCGTCTCCGCTGGTTCCGTCTCCATGCGACGTGCCGCTCGCAGGGAACAGAGCCTGGAACCTTCATATATCAGGCAGGATCCCAGGGAGCATGTAAGTACATGCAGGGGAATCTTTACAGTGTAATCTCGAGTCTGGCTCAGGGTTACCGCTTTTGGTACTGAAAATTAACCCCGAGCCACATTCAGGATTATCGCTAGGGAGGTTAAAGAAGAATTGGTAGAGCGAGTCTCTGCTTTTAAAGCCTTAGGCATGCATATCACCGAGAACTTATCTTGGTCAGTGAATGTAAGAGCTGTTACTAAAAGTTGTTGTCAGCAACGTTTGTATTTTTTGCATCTCCTTAGAAAACAGGGCCTAGGTAAAAACAATATACAGTCCTTTTACCAGTCCTCTATTGAGAGTGTGTTAACTTACTGCATTCTGGCCTGGTTTTTGAACTGTACCATAGCAGAAAAGGCTGCTCTTCAGAAAATTGTAAAATCTGCGCAGAGAGTGGTGGGCTGTAAGTTTGTTTCCGTACACAAAATGTATGTACTAGGAGAGCCGAAAGGCATAGTGAGCGATTTGTCCCATCCTGGACACCATTTTTTTGAACTGCTGCCATCTGGTGGGATATTCTGCAAAACTATGAACGATACCAAAGAGATGTCAAAGCCATGATACAGGTTCAGGTGTCGGCTAACCAGGGTAATCATTTTCCCACTGGATGCATAATAAATGCAGTCGTTGGTTCTCTTTCTAAAGGGTCTGATTGTCTTACTGACATAGAATGCTCCACAGCAGCAAGACATCAGATATTTGACCCCTTGTGTATTGCAGTCTGCGTGGAAAACACATGGGCTTAAACATTTGGCCATTGGGAAGTATGAATTCTGTACCTTGATATGGCTCAGGTCGCAATTCCCACATTTGAATACCCCTTGAGGTGAAGACACCTGTTCTTTAGTAGGTACATAGTGGCTGGATGTTAACTTGTCCCTGATAGAGGGAGCTCTATGGAAGACCATATCGGGGTAATCCTTAAAATATTTAGACACATAGGAATCCTGTAGTAGGATATGCCAGTGTCTCCCCAAGATTGAGTAGTTCCTGGTGCTGTGTTGAGAATTGGGTTATAAATCTTACCTTATTGTCCCCCCGATTGTGTTGCTATCAAATACCATCCTGTTGGGATTTGATATTGATAGCCTTCTGGTGCTATATAGCATACTATCAGCATATTTTAGGGTACAGCACATGTTCAGTAGCACATTTGATGCCATCTTGGGTTAGCACAAACATGAACGAAGACCACAGTCATCCAGACCTTCTAAACTTTTTCATTACAACAAAGATGGCAGTGATGACACATGCATGCACAATTAAGGCCCTTTCACACACACGGACCGTTTGTTCATTTTTCATCCATCCGTTGATGGATGAAAAACGGACATCAATGCATCTCTATGGAAAAACAGATGACAACTGATGATCATTCATTTGCATCCGTTTTCATCCGCTTCCGTCAGCATCCGTTTTTTTGAACGGATGAAAGTCCTATTTTTCATCCGTCAAAAAAACGGATCGGACGAAAAACGGATGTAAACTGACGAACGGTCAGTTTTTCATCCGTTTTTGCATTGGTAGTGAATGTAAAAAAAAAACTGATGAAAAACTGATGACCACAGATGAAAAAACGGATGAAAAAAACTGATGAAAAAAACTGATGAAAAATGGATGAACTGATGAACAATCCGTGTGTGTGAAAGGACCCTTATGCTGAAATCAACAGAGACATGAAAGCCCATTAGGTACAGTGCACAGGTGAGTATTGTTGCTATTTTGATGACCGCATATTCCTGCTGTGTCACACATGCGTATGGAAACCAACAACCATCATATTCAGAGGCGGCTCTCTAATTAGGCAAATTAGGCGGTCGACTAAGGCCTCGCACTCACAGGGGCCTTGCAACCGCCTAATTTGACACTGACACCAGCACCGAGATAGAGAGTACTGACACCAGCACTTTAAAGCTTTTAATATATGCAATTTATAAAGTTAATTTTATCGCTTGAATTATTTTTTCCATTATGGCCGTGAGTAGGGCTTCATGTCTAGGTTTTGCCTAAGGCCTCACAAAGCCTAGAGCCGCCTCTGATAATATTGATATCCAAGTGAACAACCAGACCTTTTTTTTTACCATTAATAATAATATCGTGAGGTAGTCATTAATTACACAGAGGGCGTGATATGTGGACGTACAGTATATTATGAAAACAGAAATGTGTAGATTATCTAAAATGAAAAATAAATTAATTAAAATTGTGAGTTTTATGAAGCAACAGTCTTTTTCTACATTTTGTTTACACTATTTTATCATGTTTTTGTCTAGCTCAGCGGTCTCCAAACTGCGGCCCGGGGGCCAGATGCGACCCTTTGCTTGCCTTTACCTGGCCCTAGGGGCATCATTTCATCCACTGACACCAACAAGGGGCATTGTTTACTCCTACTGGATTTTATGGTATCTTCTATTCCCATTGGCCACAGCCCAGCCCCCTTAAAGTCTGAAGGACAGTAAACTGGCCCTTTGTTTAGAGAGTTTGGAGACCCCTGGTCTAGATCATGTTTGCAGCATGTGTAATATTGCATTCAGACATTATATACTTTGCAAAGAGAAAATTCACTTGGTTTAGTGAATTAGGTGAAGCAGTATTGACTTCAATCATCCAATTAAAGCAGTAATAAAGTCTGCGTTGTGATTTTTACCTACAGCTAAACTTATAATAAAACTTACCTGTAGGTAAAATTAATATCTCCTAAACGTGCACCGTTTAGGAAATATTCGCTCTTTTGACAGCCAGTGATGTCACCTACACATGCGCTCTGAAGGAATGGCATACCCGCGGCTTGCCTTTACAGCACTGTGCCGTGGCCGTGACTCCCGTGCAAATTTTTTGGAGTGAAGTTATCACGACTTGGTCATTCAAGCTGCTGGGGCCCGCAAACCCGGAAGGAAGACCATGCGAAGATGGAAGCCCCGTCAGCAGTGACAGCGCACAGCTGGAGGGCTTCATTCTAAGGTATTTCCTAATGTGCTAGTATGTGATGAATACAGTACTAGCACATTATGCCATTGCCTTGCAGGGGATTTTTTTTTTAATGCCAACATTTACTACTGCTTTAAAACTAAGCAAGAATATTTTTTTTTAAGCCCAACTGTAGGAAACCTGAAAACCCTCAATGTTCCAGTGGTGGACTGTTCCTCACATCCTTATGATCAATCAATCTAAATGATGTCAGGGGAATTTAGACCACTGGAGCATAGAGAAGATTAGGCAGCAAAGAACTGTCTAGCAGTGCAGAGGAGTTTACAGAAGCAGAGGATCAGGTAAGTAAACTGTTTTATCTGTAGTCATAGACAAGCAGTTTTAGGTTTCCTGGGGTTCCGCTTTAATACAATAATAAACATACATAAGAGCAGACAGATAAAAATGTACTGAACTGTGGAAGTTTTGACAAGTAGAAGCCTAATGAATAGTCAGCAGTTTTGCCTGTAGGTAGTTGATTTTTTCCCCATTAATGACTTATCATGTCTTATTCTGCATTGTGTCCCTCTGTCAAGGCAGCCATTTTGGTAGAGCTGCCCCTAGAAACATAGAAAAGTGACGGCAGAAAAAGACTGAGTAGTCCATCGAGTCCCCTCTAATAGTCTGATGACTTATTGCGGAATAAACATGTGAAAGCAGGAAAGGTTTACAAACTACATGTCCAAATAATGAAGTAGAAGCAGGGAGATGCTTGTCTACAGGCCTCACATACTGCACACATTTGTCTCCAAAAAGTAAAACAGTGAGCAGGACAGTAGTGGCATCAGCAAAATTCACTTTAAACCTCATAAGACTAGAAGTCAGAGCACAGAACTCTAAATCTCACACTGCAGATATACAGCTATTCAGCTAAATGGCACAGGAAGAGCAATGCTATTTATTAGGAAGAACTGCTTAGGCCCAGTTAAAATTTCTTGATGTTCCCTATAATATCAAATCCTCATTTTTTATTTTAAAGTGATATGACAGGTATTTTGTATTCCTTATACTAAAAAATATGTTATACTTACCTGCTCTGTGCAATGATATTGCACAGAGTGGTCCCTTACCTCCTCTTCTGGAGTCCTCTGCTGGCACTTTCCGCTCCTTCATTTTGCAAGTGCCCCCAGAGCAAGTCATGTGCTATGGGGCTCCCATGTGGACACGCTCCCAAGATGGGCTGTGTGTAACCATAGACGGCTATGCCCCCGGGCTCTCTTGTAACAGCATTTGACTGACAGTAGCAGGAGTCTATGGCTCCCATTGCTCTCAGAGTCCTGTGAGGCCAGAAAGAGAGCAGCAGTGCTGCAGGTGGGACAGCGCTCGATTGAGAGAGAGGACTCGGGTAAGTGTTTGAAGAGGGTGGCAAGAACAAGTAGTGGGACATTATTTACCTTAATGCAGGGAATGTATTGGGGTAAAAAAAGTTCTGACTTTAGAACCACTTTAAGTCCACTTTAAGGTAGCTACTGCAATAATAATATCTATTCAAATGGTACACTATACTTTACCTTTAAAGCTAAAAGAGTATATTATAGGGTAATTATTCATAAGGTGGGTGACAAAACTATCTTAGCTGTTGCTTTCAGATCAAAATAGCCCATCCAGGAGCATTCTCTTTTGTCTCTGCAGAGTACAGTGTGTTAATATCATCATGTCGCAATCTGTGAGCTTGCAACTCAGCCTTTTCGGAGGTTTAAATAGTCATATCCAACTATATCTTATTATAGAGAAGCTGAAAATAAACAGTACTCATATTGGGAATCATCAGAAACACCATAAGCCCTTGAGTAATAGTGAAGGCATTCAATTTCCTGCTATCCTACTATGCGTGCAGAAGGTGCAACTATCTTGCCATCATTCAACCTTTACAGTAAGAAAATGGTTGACCATCTGCATTAATAGTTGTTCTAACAATGTTGCCAACCCTGATGAAGAATGGAAAAGCTGGGACTCCATTTTGCAAGCTCACTTTGTCCTCCATGCACAAATCCTATGTGCTAAGGTTCAGCCACAATAACAGCTATTACTGGTGAGTTAGTTTCAAATATATTGTTTAGTGGTAAAGTAAAAGATTTACAGTATCTCACAAAAGTGAGTACACCCCTCATATTTTTGTAAATATTTTATTATATCTTTTCATGTGACAACACTGAAGAAATGGCACTTTGCTACAATGTAAAGTAGTGAGTGTACAACATGTATAACATTGTAAATGTGCTGTCCCCTCAAAATAATTCAACACACCGCCATTAATGTCTAAACCTCTGGCAACAAAAGTGATTACACCCCTAAGTGAAAATCTCCAAATTGGGCCCAAAGTGTCAATATTATGTGTTGCCGCCATTATTTTCCAGCCCTGCCTTAACCCTCTTGGGCATGGAGTTTACCAGAGCTTGCCACTGGAGTCCTCTTCCACTCCCCCATGACCACATCATGGAGCTGGTGGATGTTAAAGACCTTGTGCTCATCCACCTTCCATTTGAGGATGCCCCACAGATGCTAAATAGGGTTTAGGTCTGGAGACATGCTTGGCCAGTCCATCATCTTTATCCTGGTAAGGCAGTGGTCATTTTGGAGGTGTGTTTGGGGTCGTTATCAGGTTGGAATACTGCCCTGTGGCCCAGTCTCCAAAGGGAGGGGATCATGCTCTGCTTCAGTATGTCACAGTACATGTTGGCATTCATGGTTCCCTCAATGAGCTGCTCCCCAGTGCTGGTAGCACTCATGCAGCCCCAGACCATGACACTCCCACCACCATGCTTGTCTGTAGGCAAGATACACTTGTCTTTGTACTCCTCACCTGGTTGCCACCACACACGCTTGACACATCTCATCAGACCACAGGACATGGTTCCAGTAATCCATGTCCTTAATCTGCTTGTTTTCAGCAAACTGCTTACAGGCTTTCTTGTGCATCATCTTTAGAAGAAGCTTACTTCTGGGATGACAGCCATGCAGACCAATTTGATGCAGTGTGTGGTGTATGGTCTGAGCACTGACATGCTGACCCCCCACCCCTTCAACCTCTGCAGCAATTCTGGCAGCACTCATACGTCTATTTCCCAAAGACAACCTCTGGATATGACACTGAGCACATGCTCTTAACTTCTTTGGTCGACCATGGTGAGGCCTGTTCTGAGTGCACCTGTCCTGTTAAACCCCTGTATGGTCTTGGCCACCATGCTGCAGCTCAGTTTCTGGGTCTTAGCAATCTTCTTATGGCCTAAGCCATCTTTCTGTAGAGCAACAATTCTTTCTTTTCAGATTCTCAGAGAGTTCTTTGCCATGAGGTGCTATGTTCAACTTCCAGGGACCAGTATGAGAGAGTGAGAATGATAACACCAAATTTAACACACCTGCTCCCCATTCAGACCTGAGACCTTGTAACACTAACGATTCACATGACACCCAGGGAGGTAAAATGGCTAATTGAGCCCAATTTGGACATTTTCACTTAGGGGTGTCCTCACTTTTGTTGCCAGCGGTTTAGACATTAATGGCTGTGTGTTGAGTTATTTTGAGGGGACAGCAAATTTACACTGTTACACTTTGCTACAATGTAAAGTAGTGAGTGTACAGCTTGTATAATTTCTTCAGTGTTGTCACATGAAAAGATATAATAAAATATTTACAAATATGTGAGGGGTGTACTCACTTTTGAGATATTGTAAAACGTAATTATTGAGGCATGTGCTCCTTAGGTTTTATATTACATCTTTATAGCCTTTTATGTAAAGGATTGCAATTTTAATGCAATGTTTTGATAAAGGGAGTCAGAAGCACAACTTTGCACTTCTGCATCTGCTTTTCGCTATACTCTGTGGAAAATAAGAATTTTCTTCTGAAGCATAGTATGATCTCTGTTATGAAAACATAAAAATTAACCATCTGGCTGTTTAACGAGATTGTAAAGATTAGTTTTTTTTAAAATAACAAACATGTCATACTTGCCTCCGCTGTGCAAGCGTTTTGCACAAAGTGGCCCCGATCCTTCTCTTCTGGGGTCCCTCCACAGTGCTCCTGGCTCCTCCCCGCATCGAGTGCCCCCCACAGGGAAGCGCTTCCCTGGGGGCACTCGTGCGGGCGCGCTCTCGAGTCTTGCTGCTGCATTCATTGACACAGACAGCATGACCCGGACCCACCCCCGGCACCCGCGTCATTGGATTTGATTGACAGCAGTGGAATCCAATGGCTGCGCTGCCATCAATCTATGCAATCAGGACCCGAGACACCGGCTGGAGCGGGTGTGCTCGTCTCCGGCGCAGCAAAGACTGTGTTCAGGTAAGTAAAACGGGGGCTCTGGGGGGCATTAAGGTGAAAAACCCTGAGGGTTTACAACCACTTTAAGCTCCTATCTACAACATGAAGATCATCTAGAATCTCATATACATTTCTAAAACGGTAAAGCTAGAAAAAAGGTGTAAATGAGAATGATGCAGATCAGTGACCTATGTTTATTGCAGTTTTTTCTAAATTTACTTTGATGACTGAAAGAGAAACTATAAATAACAGTCACAATAATTTGGTTTAGCTCACATACTGGACAGAGTGAACTACCTTAATATTGGTATTATACTATTCGAAAATTCTAATGAGTTTCTCAACAATTTGGATAAATTGCACCAAAAAAATATTATAATGGAAACTCAACCCCAGGCACAAAAAATTACAAGCATTCAAGCCATGTAGTAAATTCCCAAAATGCAACCCTCAATCATTTGGACTTTATTCTAATACACAAGGGCCGAATGTCGAGCGGTTCGATAGAAAGCGGACGAAATTCGTCCTGTGTGTACTGCAGTCAGTCTGACATAAACTGGCCACTCAGTCGGCTTCTGTCAAAGGGGCATGACCAAAAAAGGTCTGCCAATCAGCTCCTGATTAGCTATTTTAGCCAATGGCTGAGAGCACTTACCGCAGTGTTCTGGAGGGGAGGTCATCGCTCTGCCAGAACACATTAGAACAGCAGGGGAGATCGCTGTACTAACGTTGGACAGTTAGTACAGTGGTTCCTCCTGAGCTGTCGTTTGTTTTCTTTCAACCTGCTGTGTTTAAGCCTCTTTGTTTACCTTGTGTGCGGCTTTCTTGGATGTAAGCACTGAAGGTCTGAAGGAGTGGTGTCTTACCTCCCACTCATCCTGGCCATTTACAAAACACACGGTCCCAGGTCTAAGCTCTTTTATATCTAACAAAAACTGTGCACTTCCAGTTAAACTATATATTTTCATACTTTAGAAAGTAACAATGGAGGGAGGGATGATAGCTTTCATTTTCATTTCCTTTACGTTAGTGAACTATGACACCAAATAAGAGATAGCACATCCAAATTAACCACAAAATAAGATTTAGCCTGACCCTTCAACGTTGCATATTCTTGGCTCTGACTTTGAGAAACATGATTTTAAAGCTACAAATTCTAGAGCTTGCAATCTATGGGGGAGCTTTTCTTGTTTGTAGATGCTTTTCCAAGTGATTGCAGTCCCAATATTCAGAAGTGCAAAATTAGGCTCACTTCTGCATAGAAACCAGTCAACTTCCAGGTTTTATTGCCAAAGCTTAATTGAACAAGCTGAGGTTAGAAGCCGACTGGTTTCTATGCAGAAGGGAGCTTGATTTTGCACTCCCAAGCTTTAGTAAATGAGCCCCAATGCTTCTGAATATTGGGACTGCAATCACTTGGAAAATCATCTTACAAAAAAAAGCTCCACTTTAGATTGCAAGCTCTAATGAGCATGGCCCTCTGATTACTCCTGTATTGTATTGTATTCTAACTGTACTGTCTGCTCACTTGTTGTAAAGCGCTGCTCAAACTGTTGGTGCAATATAAATCCTGTATAACTATAACTTATTTATTTATTAAAGCTGAACTCTAGTCAACCATAAAATGTTAGTATTTTAAGCCCCCTTCCCCAGATAGCAAGGGTTAACTGCTCCTGTAGTCTAAGGCAGTTTCAAGCAAAGCAATACTTACCTTATTCTACTAATTCAAACCCCCATAATCCAGGTCTGCTGAAGGGTCAGGTGAAGATAAAGGTTGAGGGGTTGTGGGAGGACACTTCTTTTACTACTCAACCCCCTCAACTAAGAACTAAAAATAACTTACTGCTGCTAAAACCATAGGTCCTCCATTTCCTAATTTTATAATATTGGTACTGCTTTCCATATCCATTTTTGGACCAGCGACATACCCATATGTCGCTGGAGTTCGGATGGTCATACTGGTCATACTAACTAGCCGGGGGATTGCTTTTATAAGTAGCGGAAAGGGACACCCCCCTCCTGCCACGCCTTCTGCAGCTTGTTTGACCTCTCTTGTCCCACCGTATCTCGCACTGGGTGGTTGGACAGTCGAACAAAGCCCGGGTTGGCTTTGATTGGCTTTCAGCTATGGTAACCCAGAAGCGATGACCTAACATCACTTACGGTTTACCCAAATGTCAACGGTGCCTTTCTTTAAAAAAAAATTAAAAAAGCAAAAGCATTCGTAAACACTGATCTTGGTATTTTGAATGCTTTTAAATGCAGAGTAGGGATTTGAGGTCTTATAGACACCAGATCTCTCCATAAAAAGTGCCTGTCACATGCCTATTGCTGTCACAAGGATGTATACATTCCTTGTGACAGTGATAAATGTGATAAAAAAAATTTAAAGTAATGATGTAAAAATAAAAAATTTAAATAAATGAATAAATAAAGAAAAATGTAAAGTGCCCCATCCCCCCATGCTCGTACACAAAGGTGAACATATGCATTGGTCCTGCATGCATGCAAACAGCGAACGTCCCAAACATGTGAGGCATCGCAGTGAACATCAGATAATAGGCAGTAATTTTAGCACCAGACCTACAAATCTAAAGTGATAACCTGTAAAGGCTTTTAAAGCATCGCCTACGTATTGTAAAATTTATATTGTTTGTTGCCTTTTCACAGGTGAGCCCAATTTTAAAGCGTGAAATGTTTGGTATCTATTTACTCGGTGTAACATCATCTTTTATATTTAAAAAAATGGATTATGTAGTGTGTTCTTTTTGCAGTAAAATTCAAAAAAGTGTATTTTTTTTCAAATACTGGGTGACATAAAAAATTCTAGCAAAAAATACTGATTGTTACAAACAAAAAGTGCCAGAAAAGGCCTGGTCTGAAAGTGGATAAACAAGTACATTAGCCATATGAAATACTGTACATGTTATACAGAAATGGTAAACAGCAAACTAAAACATATTCTTTTTGATGCCACTGAGTTATATGAACTCATTTGAGTGAAAATATAATATTATGTTAGGAGTTGTGTGGGCATTTTAATAAAATAATTTTAAAATAATTGCAATTCAGATACTGCTGCCATGAGAGTGAATGTTGTATTACATTATTAAAATGAATCTGGCAGTAACAGATTCAGTAGCTCTCATTTAAAAATTGCTAACTTGGAACAACACATTTTCCCATTATTATCATTCACGGAATTTGCCTGTTTTTTCAAGGACCAACTTGAAATCCCTGAAGGCATTTTTATTCTGATAATCAATTACATTCTTAGAACCCTTTGGTTGATATACTGTGTGTAAAGATAATATTCAGTATATGAATTTCTTTTTAATTTCACATTTTAAGTTTATGCAGACAAATCTGGCCAGCAAAGTGACTATGATAGGGGTTAGAACACATTATAACACTCACAGGGGTGCAGGGGCAGTTGTAACAGCATTTTTGTTTAAAGTAAGTTTAGGGAGTGTGAATAAAAGGTTAATGTTGTAAGCACACTTACCATAGTAGTGTTATAGTTTGTCCCCTCTCTGTTTCTGCCTGGCCTACATTTAAATAATGTATGTAGAAAATAGCCACCATTACAGAGCACTAACATTGCATCTATTAACTTATTATTATGGCCACAAATGGTGTTGTTAAGTAACCAAATGTAAGTAAGTGCAAAAACGAATAGCTCTGACCGAACACACGACCAATAATGTTTCACTCTTATTAAGATCTGCTACATATATTGACAGGAACCCTGCAAATACAAACTGCTTCTAGGCTGCTTGCAGACTATTTTTAAGAGGTTCCTCTTTTTTTGGCACTAATTTAATTTTATATTGCTTCTTTATTTTATCTTTGTAGTTTACATTAGAAGAGAAGTATGAGACCATAAAAAGACAAACATACACACTGACTTGCATTTTGCATCTTTTTTGTCTGATTTCCTTCAGATTTACCAAAACCATGTAGTGCAAGGGCCTGCCTGATTACATACAAATTGAAACTCCTAAGGTTTGACCTATTATATGGTTTGGTAAATCTGAAGGAAAATGCTACAGAAAATTGGACAATGTGTATCCAGCTTAAGACTGAGAACTGAGCAATCAAAGACTGCTGATGGCTCAGTTCTTGGTCTTCAGTGAGCAGAAAGTTGGTGACTGTTAGTCACCAGCTCTATGCTTTGCTCCTCCAGCATTCACTAGAGTGCTGGGATGTGGAGAGATGGGAAAATCACTTGTAAAATACACCCCCTTAGCATTTCTAGCCATGGCTATCTAGAGGAAGGGCAGATGATTCATGTAGCATTACTTCCTGGAATCCATCTGCCCTTAGGTCAGGCATGCAGGTATAAAAAATCCTGCTGCAGGTGAAAGGAGAAAAAAATGCCCCTGCAGACTGTATGACATCGTTTTGGCCTAGGCCAGAAACCAGGAAGCAAGTGAAGAAATTTCAAAACAAAAGTTTAAGACAAATATATATAATATATCTTGCTATCTATTTACTAAAGCTGGCAGCATAAGGTCTAAAAATAGTTCATTTTTTATTGCAATAGTAAAGGTCTGATTTGATCTGAGGGAATATTCTTTACTTTTTTAGTAACTCATCCCTATTGTACATTGCAAAAATTTAGTGTATAATTTCACATTAGTTAATTTATTAGGGAATATTTGAAGGCTTTATCCAATGTGATGTGGAATATATATATATATATATATATATATATATATATATATATATATAGGGGTTGATTTACTAAAGTTGGAGAGTGCAAAAATTGGTGCAGCTGTGCATGCTAGCCAATCAGCTTCTAACCTCAGCGTGTTCAATCAAGCTTTGACAAAACCTTGAAGCTGATTGGTTTCTGTGTGGAGTTGCACCAAATTTTGCACTTCCATGCTTTAGTAAATCAACCCCACAATGTGATTGTCTCCAATTATTTATTTCTTTAATTAATTTATAGTGACTCAAAATAATCCTCAGTGCTTTACAAATTGCATTGTTTCATTCCTATCAGTCATTGTCTCCTAAATAGCTTTCTATATAACAGCTTTACCTAGGTCATACAGAAACATTCATGCTAGTTAGAGTGAAAACTATTTAACCTACCAGTATGCTTTGGATTGGAAGAACCTGGAAACAATCCCCACAAATCTAAGGATCTCTGTATAGTGGCAGATATGTTTCAAAACTGATGACAAAATGATATGCTAAAAGCAAAAAAGAGGAAACTGCAAATGTCTACTACAAAATTAAAAGAATTTCACTTCAATTTACCTTTAAAAGGGAAGTCAGTCTTAAATTACAGAAGAGGCACTATATTACCAAAAGTATTGGGTTGCCTGCCTTTACACGCACATGAACTTGAATGGTATCTCAGTCTTAGTCTGTAGGGTTCAATATTGAAGTGGCCCATTCTGTGCAGCTATAACAGCTTCAACCCTTCTGGGAAGGCTGTCCACAAGGTTTAGGAGTGTGTCTATGGGGATGTTTAAAGCGTAACTCCACTTTTGTTGTAAAAAAAACATTCCCCTCTGGGTGATCTATGTACATTGCAAGGATTATGACTACCTTTGTTGCAAATACCTACCTTTTGTTATTCTGAAGAAATTCTGAAGAAATCCCTGTTTGTTTCTCTGTGCCTCTGTACTGAGTAGTTCTAATGGGAGTGGTTTCATAATTAACTGTCAGGTGTGCAGCTGCTGATCAATAATGAGGAAATCTGCTGGGCCTGCATCCCTTTAGACGCGCTCCTATTGAAAGTATCTCTCCAAAAATGGCATTTTTGTTGCAGGGGATGCCTAAAATCTGATTTGTATCTTAGAGAGACTTCTGGGAAAATTGGTGAGACAATCACACAAGCAGGAAATGATGTTTCGGGGGAGTCGTCAGTATATATTGTAATGCATTCTCAGAAATTTACAGCGGCTGCAGATTGAAAAGGAAAGGTAATTTATAATAGCATTCAATTACAATAAGACTTGTATCACAAGTGTACACGCTATATTATTTTTTCATTATTTGCTATTTTTTTCTCCATGAAAGTGGAGCTACCCTTTGACCATTCTTCCAGAAGCACATCTGTGAGATCAGGCACTGAGGTGGATGAGAAGGCCTGGCTCGAAGTCTCCGCTCTAATTCATCCCAAAGGTGTTCTATCGGGTTGAGGTCAAGACTCTATGCAGGCCAGTCAAGTTTCTCCACCCCAAACTCGCTCATCCATGTCTTTATGGCCCTTGCTTTGTGCATTGGTGTGCAGTCATGTTGGAACAGGAAGGAGTCATCCCCAAACTCTTCCCACAAAGTTGGGAGCATAAAATTGTCCAAAATGTCTTGGTATGCTGATGCTTAAGAGTTCCCTTCACAGAAACTAAAGGGCCAAGCCCAACCCCTGAAAGACAACCCCACAATATAACCCCCCTCCACCAAATGATTTGGACCAGTGCACAAAGCAAGGTCCATAAGGACATGGATGAGTGAGTTTGGCGTGAAGGAACTTGACTGGCATGCACAGAGTCCTGACCTCAACCCAATAGAACACCTTTGGGATGAATTAGAGCGGAGACTGTGAGCCAGACCTTCTTGTCCAACACCTTACAATGCACTACTGGAAGAATGGTCAAACATTCCCATAAACACACTCCTAAACCTTGTGAATATCCTTCCCAGCAGAGTTGAAGCTGTTATAGCTACAAAGGGCAGGCCGACTCAATATTGAACCCTATGGACTAAGGCTGGGATGCCATCAAGGTTCACATGTGTGTAAAGGCAGGTGTCCCAAAACTTTACAAAACTATTTATCACTTTTACATACTCTTAGGGGTAACTTCCATTTTTTACCAACTGTTCCAAATCACACATAACAGTAGACAAATGCTTCTCAGACTTGAAAGCTTACCACAAACACTATGTATATGTCCACATTTGTTAACTGTCCTTGATTTTGATGGACAGTCCCTATTTTTGGAAATGTGTTTCTACTTTTCTACATGTTGAATTGAAATTCCTTCCAGGAACTAGTATTGTTTTAATTAATATATTAAGGGAAACATTTAAAACGATTAGATAAAGTTGTCATATTTGTTCATTGATTACTTGATTGTGTACAGTATTTTTTAAATATCCATTTACTTTCTTATTTTGGATTGGTTGTACCTGAATGAGTGTAGATTTGTTGGTCCTGCTTTTAAGTATGTCATATTCAGAAAATAGAAGAAAAATAATCCTGCTTACCAAATCAACCACGGATGAAGAGTGTAACTGCAGTCAGGACTACCTGGCTGAACAAGTTTTGCATTCCCACAACCTCTGCACTGACTATGAGGCTCTTGTATTTAATACTTGAGACCAAAGAGACATCTGGTAATCCTCAATGTGCAAAAAACCCATTGGAGGTCTCTTCTGGAACAGTAAAATAAATTATTCGGGGCATATCACAATGAATGCCTCACTCTCTGTCTTGTAAATCGGCCACTTTTCAGAGACTCACTGTATTATAAACACACTTGTGCTACTAATATGAATACCATTATCAATAACAGCACTAAAGAAATGGTCAAAAAATGTGTCAGCCATCACCAATGCAATAAATGACTACACTTACTTATATACGTAACTGTCTTTATCAGACACAACTTAAAGTATAGAAACTGTGTAGATAAAATAATCAACTTTAACAACACAGTTTGTATATTAAATGGTGGTTGATAACGATAGCTACAGTATATACAGCATTTTTTTTTAAAGGATCTCTCAAACTACTTTTTTTTCAGAAACTCGAGAGAGTCATGATACAAGAAATGAAAGCCTACTGGGACAAGTAGGTAATTAAAACAATAATCTAAAATAAAATTGTAAAAAATAAATAAATAAAAACTACTGACACCAGTGGCAGAACTACCAGGCCCTGGCATTCCGCCACCAGGCTCAGAGGAAAGCTTTGCACCAGACCCTGAAGTTTCTAGTTATACCTCTGTGCCAAAGATCTGTATTTCTCTTCTTCCAGTTTTGAGATTTACAAAGCACACCCTGTCTGGCAATACAGGGACCTGAGTTTTATCTTCTGCAGTTCACTAACACTTAGGCCTCATCTACACTTGCAGTGTCAAACATGTTTGTTTATATGCATTTAGAACACAATTCTAAACTATTATAAATGTAGGTAAATTATTTTTTTGCTAGAATAATTCAGATTAGTAATTTAGCTGTATTTAGTCATTCAGTATAATATATACAGTACAGTATATATATATATATATATATATATATATATATATATATATACTGTATACACACACACAATATTGTGCAAAATGCTAAAGGTTTAGGCAGGTGTGAAGAAATGCTGTAACTTAAGATTGCTTTCAAAAGTATATATTTTAATTGTTTATTTTTATCAAATTACAAAACGCAGAGCAAACAGAGGAAAATTCTATCTCAAATTAATATTTAATGAATACCCTTTGGCTTCAAACCAGCACCAATTCTTACATTTTCACACTTTGTACACTTGTACAAAGTCAGGGATTTTTGTAGGATTAGAGTCAGGTGTATGATTAACCAAGCGTTCATACGTAAGATGAAACACAGTCATTAACTGAAACAGAAACAGCCAAACTCCACTACTAGGGTGAGGTTGTAAAAGACAGTTTTATGTCACAAGTTATACACCATGGCAAGACTGAGCACGGCATCAAGGCACAAGGTAGTTATACTGCATCAGCAAGGTCTCTCACAGGCAAAGATTTCAAATCAGCCCGGGGTTTCAAGATGTGATGTTCACTCTCTTTTGAAGAAGCATCATGCTTACTTCCCTTTGACATCGGAAGATGTCCAAGCAGTACCATCAGCACAGAACTGGCAGAAACCTATGGGAACCAGGTACTGTCCAGAGACATCATAAATGGTCTTCATGGAAATATTGTGGCCCAAAAGCAATGCCTTCAACATGCAAACAAGGCTATGTGACTCAACAATGCACAAAAACATAGGGACTGGGATGCAGACAAAATGGCAGCAGGTGCCCTGGACTGATGAGTCAAAATTAAAATGTGAACTATTTGGCTGTAGCTGGAGGCAGTTTGTTTGCCGTAGGGGGCTGGAGAGCGGTACAATAATGAGTGTCTGTAGGCAACAGTGAAGCATGGTGGAGGTTCCTTGCGGTTTGGGGCTGCATTTCTGCAAATGGAGTTGGAGATTTGGTCAGGATTAGGGATGAGCCGAACTCCCCCCCCCCCCCGGTTCTGTTCGCACCAGAACATGCAAACAGACAAAAGCTTTGGACGAACATCCGAACACCATTAAAGTCTATGGGACCCGAACATGAAAAATCAAAAATGCTTATTTTAAAGGCTTATATGCAAGTTATTGCCATAAAAAGTGTATGGGGACACGGGTCCTGCCCTAGGGGACATGTATCAATGAAAAAAAGTTTTTAAATCAATCGTTTTCTCAGGAGCAGTGATTTTAACCACCTCCCACCCGGCCACTGTATATATACGGCCGGGTGGGAGCTTCCCCGTTCTGACAGGACGTGTATTTACGTCCTGCAGAATGGGAGCTCGCAGCGCGGCCACGCGGCGCGCTGCTGCTGGATCCTGTGATCATTATGATCACAGGATCCAGCTGAGCAGAGATCAGGATACGGGCACAGTGACTGGCCCTACCGATCATGTGACGGCTGTGTCCAATCACAGGCGTCACATTGTAAACAGAGACGAACGTCTCTGTGACAGTTCTCCCCCCGCCAAGCTCAGTGAGAGCTTAGTGCGGGGGGGGGGGGAGCTGCAGCTCTGTGACAGCTCTCTGCATGATGAGGATTTCATGCAGAAAGCTGTCACAGATCGCCCCCCACACAGTGCACCAAGCACACTGATACCCCTGTCCCCATACACATAAGTGTCCCCATAAAACAGCCCCCAAAACATCTGTATGACCCCCATCACATCTGTCACAGTCCCCAAAACATCTGTATGTCCCCAAAACATCTGTCACAGTCCCCAAAACATCTGTCTGCCCCGTCACATCTGTTACAGTCCCCAAAACATCTGTCTGTCCCCGTCACATCTGTCACCATACACAAAACATCTGTCACAGTCCCCAAAACATCTGTATGTCCCCGTCACATCTGTCAAGTCCCCAAACATCTGTCTGTACCCATCACATCTGTCACCATACACAAAACATCTGTATGTCCCAGTCACATCTGTCACAGGCCCCGTCACATCTGTCTGTCCGCCAACACTAAATAAACTCCAATTTGGGTTATTTTTACCAAAGAAATGTAGCAGTATCATTTTTGGTCAAAATTTATGAAGAGAAATTACTTATTTGCAAAATTATATAACAGAAACGCAGAAAAATGCATTGTTTTTGAAAATTTTTAGTCTTTTTTTAATTTATAGCGCAAAAAATAAAAAACCCAGGGGTGATTAAATGCCACCAAAAGAAAGCTCTATTTGTGTGAAAAAAATGATAAAAATTTCATATGGGTACAGTGTCGCATGACTGCGCAATTGTCATTCAAACTGCAACAGCGCTGAAAGCTGAAAATTGGTCCGGGAAGGAAGGGGGTTTAAGTGCCCAGTATTGAAGTGGTTAATAATGCTTAAAGTTAAAAAAAATAATAAAAAATTCCTTTAAATATTGTGCCTGGCGGTGTCCTTAGTCTGTGTGTAAAAGGGCTCATCTCTGTGAGGTGTAGAACATAGCCAGAGCAAAATTACATTTTCATAGGAAAAATGTAATTTAAAATCACGGCTGTAATGTATTGCTGGTTCCCAGCAATATACAAAAAAATCACTGAAAAATAGTGCATGGGGTCCCCCCCCACCGAGTCCAAACCACACCAAATTTTTTAAAAAATTGACGTGGGGTTCCCCCTAAAATCCAAGTCAGACCCTTATCCGAGCATGCAGCCCTGGCTGGTTAGGATGGGGGGAGACAAGCGCCCCCCCTCCTGAACCGTATCAGGCTACATGCCCTCAACATGAGGAGTATGGGCGCTCTGCCCCCTCACCTCAAAGCACCTTGTCCCCATGTTGATGGGGACAAGAGCCTCTTCCCCACAAGCATGGCCGGTGCTGGTGGGGGTCTGCGGGCGGGGGGCTTATCAGAATCTGGAAGCCCCCTTTAATAAGGGGGCCCCCAGATCCTGACCCCCCTATGTGAATAGGTTTGGGGTACATTGTAAACAACAAATGTAAAAAGGGCTCTGGGGGTTAAGGGGTTAAAAACTGTATATATTTTAATACACCAGGTCAAGTGTACTATATACCCTGTGTACAGATATATAGTGCACACTCAATAAGCTGTGTGTGTGTGTATATATATATATATATATATATATATATATATATATATATATATACATACCAGGCTGTATATATATTTTAATACACCACGTCAAGTGTACTATATACCGTATGTACAGTGTACACTGATATATAGTACACATATATATTTTTCCTACACTAATCTGTCTGCACTAACTGACAGATTTTATATTTCTAACTATCTATGTAGTTAGCTATTGTTAGGAAAGCCTGGCCGCTTTCTGGACGTTTTACCATTCTGGGCGCGTTTTTAGGCTGTCAGCAAGTGTTGTCTGATCTACAGCGTCTGAGTACCTGTGAACATCAGCTCTGTTCCTGTGACCTGTTCCTGTGTGTGTTCCTGTTTCCCTTATCTGACCCAGCTTGCTCTGACCCGCTGATTGTCTGCCTGCACCGACCCCGGCTATCGACGACCATCCGATTGTCTGACCTCTCTGTACTTCTGCTGCCAGTCTGTTAACGAACCTCTGCTTGGACTTTGACCTCTCTCTTGACTGATCCCTTGTACCGCACTGCCCACCAGTTACTGACCCAGCCTGCACGACCATCCTTCTGCCTGCACGACCATCTGGAGCCTCACATCACCACCAGTGACCATCCAGTCCTTGTGCCATCCCGTACTCCGGGACTTCCTGTTTACACTACCAGGGGTCCCCGAATCGGGTGTGTAAGAGTGGTTGTTCCCTGCATAAGACAGACTCCACCACCAGGACCGTGACAATAATGGACAACCATGTCCGAGTCTGCACAGGGAACACCCTCACCCATGGACCAGCTGTGCATCCATTTGGCCAGGCTCACGCAAGCCATGGAAAACCTACAGGAAGGCTATACCCGGCTGGAGGGAGAAGTGCGAGAAATGCGTGAGCTCTCCGCCCCCTCTGCATCGGGAGGCGGAGGTGCCGCAGCTCGTACCATTGTGGCGCTTCCATCTGAACCCAAGGTCCCCTTGCCCGACAAGTTAACGGGGGATCGGAGTAAGTTCAGGTCCTTCCGTAGTGCATGTGAGCTCTACTTCGGGTTACAGCCACGCACCTTCTCATTGGAAGTTACTAAGGTGGGCCTGGTGATCTCCCTGCTGCAGGGGGAACCCCAGACCTGGGCCCATCGACTCTGGAAACAGCGAGCACCCAAAGTGCTGACCCTGAAAGATTTCTTTGATGCCATGGCCCAATTATATCAGGACCTTCACCTTGCAGCCACCGCTGAGGCCACCCTGCATGTCCTGCAGCAGGTTCGGCGCACTGCAGAAGACTATGTGGCCGAGTTCAGGCGTTGGAGTGCCGACACCACCTGGAATGATGCGGCACTCTGTTATCAATTCAGCCTAGGCCTGTCGGAGCCACTTAAGGATGAGCTTGCCCGTGTTGGGGTGCCTGCGACCCTGGAGGCCCTGATAAACTTGGCCATTCAAATCGACCAGAAGCTCAGGGAACGTCGGGCGGAGCGTGCTGCTGGCACATCCACCGCTCCACGCCTGACCTGGATGATGCCCCGGGTCCCTAGCCATGTGGCTCCCGCACCAGCTCCAGTTACACCAGCAGACCAACCTGAACCCATGCAGATCGGCCTTCTGCACCCGTCTCTCACCCACAGCGGCGCCGGCGTTAAACCTATGTCTTTACTGTGGAGAGCCCAGACAGATGGTGAGGACCTGCCCTGCCAAAGCCAGTAAGTGGCACCATCCGAATAACCAGGATGTAGCACCTGTCAACCATAACATGTCTCACTTGACTCTCCTTATCTCTTTACAGTTGCCCGGAGGGTGTATCCAAGTTTTGGCAATCATTGATTGTAGCTGCTTTGTAGACCAGGCCTTTGCAACGCTACATCAGATGCCGCTGCGCCCCAAGGCGCACAAAATGACTGTTCGCCTGGCTGATGGGACAGCCATTAAATCCGGCCACGTCACCTTGGAAACCCATTCGATCCCTGTCTCTACTACCGAGGGACACCAGGAGCTACTTATACTTGATGTTATCGCTTCATCTCTGTTCCCCATCATCTTGGGGCTGCCTTGGCTCCGGGCACACAGCCCCAACATAAACTGGTCCTCAGCACATGTCCAATTTCCATCTCCCTACTGTGGCCAACACTGCCTGCTTCCATCCCGGAATGTAGGCCCCTCACTCCTGAGCTTGGACTTTGATTCTGACACGGAAACTCCTCAAGTGGTACCCTCTGTGTACCATGAATATCTTGATGTCTTCATTAAAAAGGGGGCGGACCAATTACCACCTGATAGGACCTATGACTGCCCCATAGAGCTCCTGCCCGGGACCGAGGTCCCTTTCGGACGCATCTACCCACTGTCTGACCCTGAGTTGATGGCCCTCAAGACTTATTTAGACGAGAATCTGGCCAAGGGGTTTATCAGACCCTCTACGTCTCCTGCCGGGGCAGGCATTTTCTTTGTGGAAAAAAAGGACCATACCCTGCGCCAATGTATATATTATAGAGAGCTGAACCGGATCACAGTCAAGAACCGCTACCCCCTTCCGCTTGTTCCTGAACTTTTCCAAAGGCCCAGTTCAGCCACTGTGTTCACTAAACTGGATCTGCGAGGGGCCTACAACCTGATTCGCATCAGGGAGGGCGACGAGTGGAAGACCGCCTTTCGGACTCGTTTCGGTCACTACGAGTATCTCGTCATGCCCTTCGGGCTGTGCAATGCTCCAGCTACCTACCAGAATCTCGTTAATGATGTGTTCCGCGACTACCTATACATCTTCGTCATAATCTACTTGGATGACATTTTAATTTTCTCTTCATCTCTGGAAGAGCACCGCCAGCATGTCAGCTGTGTCCTTAGCCGATTGCGGCAACACAGACTTTATGCTAAAGCCGAGAAATGTGCTTTTGAGTGCTCAAACATCCCCTTTCTTGGACTGATCCTATCTGTCACAGGGGTTACCATGGACCCTCAGAAGGTCACAGCTATTTGGGACTGGCCAGCAACTGTGGATAAGAAAGGGGTCCAACCATTCGTCAGATTCGCAAATTCTTACAGGAGGTTCATTAAGGGATTCTCTGCAATTATCGCACCCATCACCCAGCTTACAAAACAGGGTCAGCGGTTCCACTCGCCATCTGAGGCGCAAGACACCTTCCACTCCCTGAAGAAACTTTTAACCACAGCACCTATTTTAAAGCACCCGGATGCAACCCTGCCTTATGTCCTGGAGGTGGATGCCTCGGAGACGGCTGTGGGAGCGGTCCTTTCCCAGAGACGGGGAGCGAAGGCACTCCTCCACCCGGTAGCCTTCTTCTCCCAGAAACTCTCTGCTCCTGAGAGGAATTATGATGTCGGGGACAGGGAGTTGTTGGCCATCAAGGCCGCTCTGGAGGAATGGCGCTACCTACTGGAGGGTGCCCATCACCCCATCCTGATATATACAGACCACAAAAATCTGGAGTACCTCCGCACAGCCAAAAGACTCAGACCCCGCCAGGCCCGCTGGGCGCTGTTCTTCTCCAGATTTCAGTTTCACCTGACATACCGCCCAGGGGCCAAGAACAGTAAGCCCGATGCGCTATCCCGCATGTATTCGGAACCTGGAACACCTGGTCCTCCTTTTCTTCTCACTCAGGACGATTTACTCTCGCAGATCCCGAGATCTTCTGCTTGCTCATCAGCATCACCTGGCCAAGGGCTGGCCTGGAAGGATGGTCTCTGGTGGGATCATAACCACATCTATGTCCTGTTATTCTAAGATTTCACCACGACCACAAACTTGCCGGGCACTTCGGCACCCGGAAAACCACTGAACTGGTGCTACGCTTTTTTTGGTGGCCGCTGCTGTCTGAAGATTGTCTGGCTTATGCCAGAAACAAAACGAACAAGGCCAAGGCCTGGGGGCTCTTGAAACCTCTTCCTATACCTGACCGGCTTTGGTCAAAAATTTCAATGGACTTTATAGTAGAGCTACCCCCACCCAAAGGGCACACCACAATCTTCATGGTTGTGGACAGACTCACAAAGATGGCACACTTCCTTCCGATGAAAGGCACCCCCACTGCAAGAGAAACCTCGGAGATCTTTATTAAGGAAATCATCTGGCTGCATGGCGTCCCAGAGAACATTGTCTCCGATCGGGGGCTTCAGTTCATTTCTCGGTTCTGGAAAGCTCTCTGTGCGGCTCTGGAAATTGACCTGTCCTTCTCCACTGCTTACCACCCTCAAACCAATGGCCAGACCGAGAGGACAAACCAAACATTGGAGCAATATCTCCGTTGTTTTTCTGCATACTCCCAAGATAACTGGTGCACGCTGCTACCTTTGGCGGAATTCGCCTATAAAAACTCAGTACATTCTACGACTAACCAATCACCCTTCTGGGCCAATTACGGATTCCACCCTACCATGCTTCCCAGTCTGGCAGACGAGAGTGCTGTACCAAAGGCACACGAAACAGCTCAGTTTTTCAGGGCTAATTGGAAACTCTTGCAGGAAACACTTGCCAAGTGGCAAGAAGTTACTAAGGTAGCTTACGACAGGAAAAAATGGGGTGAACTTGATTTCCTACCTGGTGACAAGACTTGGTTGTCAACAAAGAACTTGAAATTATCATGCCCGTCTAAAAAGCTGGGCCCACAATTCATCGGCCCCTTCTCGGTTAAAAGGAAGGTCAAACAGGTATCCTATGAGCTAGAGGTTCCACCGTCTCTACGGATACACCCAGTGTTCCATGTGTCCTTACTGAAACCGGTGGCCCCGGCCCCCTTCCCCAATAGAGCTATAGCTCCCCCGGCCCCTGTCATGGTCGATGGAGCAGAAGTATTTGAGGTCAAAGCAATACTTGACTGCAGAAAGAGGGGTGGTGGGGTCCAGTACTTGGTGAAGTGGAAAGGCTATGGGCCTGAAGAAAGCTTGTGGGAGCCCGAAGCTAACCTCCATGCCAACGACTGTATCCATACCTTTAAGGATAACAATCCCACCAAGCTGGCCAAGCTGGGCATCCGGAGGCTACCCCTTGGGGGGGGGGGCAGTGTTAGGAAAGTCTGGCCACTTTCTGGACGTTTTACCATTCTGTGCATGTTCGCGCGTCCACGCGCGCCTGTGCGCATTCACTCGCACTCCCGTGTGCGCGCACTCGCCAGAAACACCGCCAACCAGCGTTATTTAGGCTGCCTGCACCTGTCAGCAAGTGTTGTCCATTCTACAGTGTCTGAGTACCTGTGAGCATCAGCTCGGTTCCTGTGACCTGTTCCTGTGTGTGTTCCTGTTTCCCTGATCCGACCCGGCTTGCTCTGACCCGCTGATTGTCTGCCTGCACCGACCCCGGCTATCCGCGACCATCCGATTGTCTGACCCCTCTGTACTTCTGCTGCCTGTCTGTTAACAAACCTCTGCTTGGACTTTGACCTCTCTCTTGCCTGATCCCTTGTACTGCACCGCCCGCCAGTTACCGACCTAGCCTGCACGACCATCCTTCTGCCTGCACGAACATCTGGAGCCTCACATCACCACCAGTGACCACACTCCGGGACTTTCTGTTTACACTACCAGGGGTCCCCGAATCAGGTGTGTAAGAGCGGTTGTTCCCTGCATAAGACAGACTCCACCACCAGGACCATGACAGCTATCTATTTTTTGGACTTTTTCTGTTTTTAAACAGACAAGAAATCTAGCTAGCTAAACTGCCTTTCAGGAACCTAAGCTATCTCTCTATCACAGCCGACCACCGCCAACACACTACATAGAGCCGCTGTACAAGTGGCTTTATATAGTGTGGGGGGTGGATTGAGGCTGCCATGCAGTGATTGACTAAAGGCACCCTGCCTTTAGCCAATCAAAGCTCTCACAGCAGGCCGCCCGCTGATTGGCCAAAGCATACAGGTCATGTGCATGCTTTAGCCAATCAGCGGGCGGCATTCCGCTGCCATTTGAAAGCAGTATGGGGCACGCGAAGTTGCCGTAACGCCCCATAATGTTTGGGGAAACCTGAACAAATGAACACCCGATGTTCGGGTCGAACGTGCGTTCATCAAGGTCATCCCTAGTCAGGATCAGTGGTATCCTCATTGCTGAGAAATACAGGCAGATACTTATCCATCATGCCATACCATCAGGGAGGTGTGTGATTCACCCCAAATGTATTCTGCAGCAAGTCAACAACCCCAAACATACAGCCAATGTCATTAAAGTATATGTAAACCCTCATTTGTAAAACAACCAATTCAGCTAAAAATATAAATGAAATGAAAACATTTGTGTATATAAAACAAATTAGAAATACCTTTTTTATAAGTGATCACATACGCTCTGTTCTCTGCTACACAAGAAGCTCAGAGAGATAGGGAGGATAAACAGCAGCACACTGATCTTCCCTGTGAATGGCTGTGTGTGTGTGTGTGTGGAGGAGTGGGGTCATGTCAGAACAAGTCTGATCATTGGAGTAGGCTGAGTTCTCAACGTAGCTAGAGAATTGGCCACACTATCCACCCTTAGTGCAATCACTTTTTAATAGGAAAGCAAAAGGACTGCCAGGGAATTACATAGTTATCCAGGTTTAAAAAAGACACAAGTCCATCTAGTTCAACCAATCACACAAAGTAAGCAATACAAAGAGAACAGGATACTGTTTCATACAGGTACATGGTACAGCAGGCACATATCATGAATATGAAATGCTGGGTTTACATATTCTTTAACCACTTCAGCCCCGGAAGGATTTCCCACTTTAGGACCAGAGCCCTTTTTGCGATTCGGTGCTGCGTCGCTTTAACTGACAATTGCGCGGTCGTGCGACGTTGTACCCAAACAAAATTTGTGTCCTTTTTTTCCCACAAACAGAGCTTTCTTTTGGTGGTATTTGATCATCACTGCGTCATTTCTGATCGCCGCTATAAACAAAAGAAGAGCGACAATTTTGCAAAAAAACCCAAATTTCTTACTTTTTGCTAAAATACAAATCCAAAAAAAAATATAAAAAAACATTTTTTTCACCGTTTTTGGCCGATTTATATTCTTCCTCATATTTGCGATAAAAAAAATCGCAATCGGCGTTTATTGATTGGTTTGCGCAAAAGTGGCTGCGTTTACGGATGATGAGAATAAATTTTTGGGGTTTTTATTTTTTTTTATTTTTTATTAGTAATGGCGGCGATCTGCGATTTTTAGCGGTACTGCGATATTGGGGCGGACATGTCGGACCATTTTGACACTTTTTTGGGACCATTGGCATTTATACAGCGATCAGTGCTATAAAAATGCACTGATTACTGTGTAAATGCCATTGGCAGTGAAGGGGTTAACCTGCAGGGGGCGCTCTAAGGGTTAACTGTGTTCCCTGGGCGTGTTCTAACTGTGGGGGGACTGCCCTAGCAGGGGAAGGGAAGTGATCACAGTTTCCGTGTAGAGGAAGGCTGTGATCACAGCCCTTCCCCCCTTCACAGAACGGAGGTCCGTGTTTACTTACCGTTCTTTCACTCGGGGGGGGCATCGCGGGTAGCCGTCGGCGATCGAGGCCGCCGCACCCGCTCCCTGGCCCTCCCCGAACGCAGTGCGCGATCTCACAGACGCCGTCGTATGAAGGCGATTTGTAATAGCGCACCACTTTGTCGCCATCAACCTGCGGTTGGCGGTCGGCAAGTGGTTAAGAATTATCTTCCTCGTAAAGAAGTGCTGGAAGTGATGGTTTGGACCCCACAAAGCTTTGATCTCAACTTCATTGAGCCTGTCTGGGATTACATGGTGAGACAGAAGGATTTGAGGCAGCCGACATCCACAGATGATCTGTGCTTAGTTCTCCAAGATGTTTGGAGATTCTACCTGCCGAGTTTGTTTAAAAAACTATGTGCAAGTGTACCCAGAATAATTGATGCTGTTTTGAAGGCAAAGAGTGGTGTGTGTGTATATATATATATATATATTTTTTTTTTTTTTTTTTTGACAGCGCAAACCCAGGCAGATCTGTTGTGATTGGAAAAACATTTTCTTATGCTGTGTTTCTTGTGCTCAGAGATGTTTCTCATGCCACTGTGTGCATCACCCAGTGTAATCCTTCACCATTCACACTAAATGAACTCACCAGAACTATTGGCTGGACAAGTTATAAGCCAGCTACTGCGCAAAATGCTGATCCCTTCAATGGTTAATGGCTCCACATTTCTCGCTCCAGACAGTGGTGCGAACTCCAGCTTGTTTGCCTGTGAGAAGGACCAGAACCGCCGTTTGGTGGCTCCTGTCCATTCTCACAGCGCAGCAGCTGCCCAGGGAGGTAGGGGGGAGGTGCAGCGAGCAGGGGGAAAAATCCCCGTTCAATGTGAAACACATCTATGCGTCAGATGCGTTCCCATTGAGCACATTTTCTGTGCAATGCAGTCTGTGAATGCACCGCACCTATGTGAACCTGACACATTGAAAACAATGTGTTTTCAAGTGTCCTGCAAATTGGATGTGGTCTAAGCCACATCCAATTCGCATAGGTGTGAACCCAGCCTGAAAGCAGAATAGAAGGAAAATTCCATAGCGTAAAAACATCTATAAACAAAAAGGCTTTATTTAACCAGTTGCCGCCCGCGCTATGTCCAAATGACAGCTACAGTGCTTGCTTACATTGCCAGGAGGGTGTCTATTGGTGTCAGAGGTTGACAGCTCTCCATCTCTCACACAGAGACTGAGCGCAAGGGAAGGAGAGTAATGGCACAAACAGTACACTCACAGTTTGCACAGAAGTGTCATTCAGTGCCTATTTAGTGTCCATTTAGTATCACACAGTGCCTATTCAGGTAACACACTGCCCATCAGTACTGTTTCATCATTGTTGCCTCATCAGTGCCACTTATCATTGCTATTATTGGTGCCACTTATCAGTGTTGCTTCAACAGTGGAACTCCATTAGTGCACATTAGTGCACACCAGTGCAGCTGATCAGTGCCGCTCTTCAGTGATGCTTGTCAGTGCCGCCTCTTCAGTGGAGCCTCATCAGTGCTGCCTTATCAGTGGACATCAGTGTAGTTGATCACTGCATCCAGATCTGTGCAGATCCATCAGCACCCATCAGTGCACTGCATACCAATGCAGCCTCATCAGCACCCATCAGTGCAACCTCATCATTTTGTATCAGTGCCCAATAGTTTAGCCTGATCAGTTCCTATCAGTGCAGCCTCATCAGTGAACATCAGTGCACATCAGTGCGACCTCATCAGCACCCATCTGTGCAGACTCTACAGCACCCATCTGTGCAGCCTCATCAGCACCTAACAGTGCAGGCTCATCAGCACCCATCAGTGCTCATCTGTGCAGGCTCATCGGTGGACATCAGTGTAGCTGATCAGTGCATCCCCATATGTGCAGCCCCATCATTGCAGTGCATACCAGTGCAGCCTCATCAGCACCCATCAGTGCAACCTCATCAGTTCCGTCAATTTAGCCTGATCTGTGCACATCAGTGCGGCCTCATCAGTGAACATCAGCGTACATTAGCGTGGCCTCATCAGCACCCATCTGTGCAGCCTCTACAGTACCCATCTGTGCAGCCTCATCAGCCCCCCACCTGTGCAGGCTCATGAGCACTCATCTGTGCAGCCTCATCAGTGCCTATCTGTGCAGGCTCACCAGTGTCACCACAGCCCACAGTCACCACCATGTCAAAAAAAAGGAGGCATACCAAATTCTAAGTGCAGCCGACAAGAGCAGCTGGAGCTCTCTATGTCAGATTCTGCTTCTGAATCTGATTAGGAGCCAGTGCTAAGCAGTGAGACACTAACAGATTCAGAGGAGGATAGTGTGTCCATCAAATGAAAGCGTTCTGGCATGGAGCATACTACCACAAATTTAGCAGTGGCATCCATCAGTAGCGCAGTGGCATCCACCAGAGATTGCCTGTGCATGAAAGGCCAGGTACTAGTGGGGTGTCACCTCAGCCCCAAAGGGTTAGGACCCATGTCAGCCTTTCATATGCCCTTCAAAACCTTCTATGACTTCCTCCTAACTCAGGATCAGCAAACATCCCCCCTTTTACTGCCCAGCCAGGTGTCCAGGTGAATATGCAATATTATGCCCCATAGAATTTTCTCATTTAGTTTTCACAGATGACCAAATATGTTTAATTGTGGCCCAGTGCAACCTCTATGCCCAACAATTTATATCAAGCAACCCAATGTCATATTATTCCCATTCCTATGAATGGAAGAATTAACGGTGGAGTAAAGGAGTTCAAGATTTTTTTGGGCCTCACATTCAATATGGGACTCACCAAAAAAAATGAGTTACGCTCATACTGGTCCACCCACCCCATCCATCACATGCCAATCTACTGAGCAGTAATGCCAAGAACAAGATATTTGATTATTATGTGGTTCCTTCATTACAACAATAATACCCAGTGCCCTCCCCAAAATGACCAATTGTATAAAATTCGGCCACTTCTAGATTTCAAGATATTCAAAAATATCTGCGTGGATGGGTCACTGTTCCACTTTACCGGCAGGCTGGGCAACTAACAATTCATCCCCAGCAAAAGGGCCTGATATGGGGTGAAACTTATTACAAATTATGCGACAGGGGTACACCTATGATTTCCGGTAGTACGAAGGAATCCCTCTGAATACCCAGACTATATCGGATCAAGCAAAAAAGTAATTTGGTACCTTATATTCCTACTCCTATAAAAGGTTATCACCTATATGTTGATAACTACTACACCAGTTTTCCCCTTTTCTGCAATCTTCACAGGAAGAAGACTCTAGAACAGTGGTTCTCAACTCCGGTCCTCAGGGCCCACCAACAGGCCAGATTTTAAGTATTACCTTGGGGAGATGCAGACTAGAACACTGCAATCACCGAGGAGCAAATTATATCACCTGTGATGTATTTCAGTTATCCTGCAAACCTGGCCTGTTGGGGGGTCCCGAGGACCGGAGTTGAGAACCACTGCTCTAGAATGTGGCACCATGAGAGCTTGTAGGAAGGGATTTCCTCAAAGGCTGGTTAATACGAAAATAAGAAAAGGGGAGTCAGAGACTATGCAGAACAAGAAAATTCTGGCTATGAAGTGGAGGGACAAAGGAAACATCTATATGCCGTCTTCAATACAGAACACCTGCGTGAAAACCTCTGGAAGGAATGGCCCAATCCAGAAACCAGCAAATGTGCACGATTACAATTTGTTCATGGTGGAGTCAACTTCAACGATCACATGATCTAACCCTACCTTGCTACAAGAAAAATTTACCATTGGTATAAGAAAGAATCCATTTATCTTTTCAATTTGGCAATATAGAAGTCATATATACCACTAATCCACGGAGAGACCTGTATCCTTCCTTAGCTATCAGGAGGAAATAGTCACTGCCCTTGTATACCCCAATGACCCACCACAAAGCATTCGATCAGATGAAATAAGCAGACTTCCACAAATGCCATTTTCCCAAAAAAAGTCCCTCCCTGTGAATCAGGCCAAAGATGTCAAAAGAAATGCCAGGTGTGCTCCAGAGGAGGTGTTAGAAGAGTCACCAGTTATTATTGTCCTCATTGCCCTTCCCAACCAGGCCTCTGCATAGGTGATTGTTTCTACCACTACCATACATCTCTACATTATTAGTGAAGTATGGTAAATGTAATTCTCAATTCCTGCCATTTGCCTTCACAATCCCTATGCCTCTGCCTGCTTCTGAACTGACCCTGGCCTGTTATTCGACCACGCCTCTGCCTTCCGCCTAAACTGTACATACAGTATCTCACAAAAGTGAGTACACTCCTCACATTTTTGTAAATATTTTATTATATGTTTTCATGTGACAACACTGAAGAAATGACACTTTGCTACAGTGTAAAGTAGTGAGTGTACAGTTTTTATAACAGTGTAAATTTGCTGTCCTCTCAAAATAACTTAATGTCTAAACCACTGACAACAAAAGTGAGTACACTCCTAAGTGAAATGTCCAAATTGGGCCCAATGTGTCAATATTTTGTGTGGCCACCATTATTTTCCAGCACGGCCTTAACCCTCTAGGGCACGGAGTTCATCAGAGCTTCACAGGTTGCCACTGGAGTCCTCTTCCACACCTCCATCACGACATCACGGAGCTGGTGGATGTTAGAGACCTTGCGCTCCTCCACCTTCCATTTGAGGATGCCCCACAGATGCTCAATAGGGTTTAGGTCTGGAGACATGCTTGGGCAGTCCATCACCTTTACCCTCAGCTTCTTTAGCAAGGCAGTGGTCATCTCGGTTGTGGGTTTGGGGTCGTTATCATGTTGGAATATTGCCCTGCAGCCCAGTCTCCGAAGGGAAGGGATCATGCTCTGTTTCATTATGTCACAGTACATGTTGCCATTCATGGTTCCCTCAATGAACTGTAGCTCCCCAGTGCTGGCAGCACTTCTGCAGCCCCAGAACATTACACTCCCACCACCATTCTTGACTGCAAGCAAGACACACTTGTCTTTATACTCCTCACCTGGTTGCCACCACACAGGCTTGACACCATCTGAACCAAATAAGTTTATCTTGGTCTCATCAGACCACAGGACATGTTTACAGTAATCTATGTCCTTAGTCTGCTTGTCTTCAGCAAACTGTGGGCTTTCTTGTCATCATCTTTAGAAGAGACTTGCTTCTGGGATGACAGCCATGCAGACCAATTTGATGCAGTGTGCGACGTATGGTCTGAGCACTGGCAGGTTGACCCCCCCCACCCCTTCAACCTCTGCAGTAATGCTGGCAGCACACATACGTCTCTTTCCCAAAGACAACCTCTCGATGTGACGATGAGCATGTGCATTCAACTACTTTGGCCGACCATGGCGAGGCCTGTTCTGAGTGGACCTGCCCTGTTAAACCTCTGTATGGTCTTGGCCACTGTGCTGCAGCTCAGTTTCAGGGTCTTGGCAATCTTCTTATAGCCTAGGCCATCTTTTTGTAGAACAACAATTCTTTTTTTCAGATCCTTTAGAGAGTTTTTTGCCGTGAGTTGCCATGTTGAACTTCCATTGACCAGTATGAGAGAGTGAGAGCGATAACACCAAATTTAACACACCTGCTCCCCCTTCATACCTGATACCTTGTAACACTAACGAGTCCCATGACAACAGGGAGGGAAAATGGCTACTTGGGCCCAAATTGGACATTTTAATTTAGGGGGGTACTCACTTTTTTTGTTTAGACATTAATGGCTTTCTGTTGAGTTATTTTGAGGGGACAGCAAATTTACACTGTTATACACCTGTACACTCACTACTTTACATTGTAGCAAAGTAATTTTTTGCTGTCACATGAAAAGATATAATCATTTTTTTTACAAAAATGTGAGGGGTGTACTCACTTTTGTGAGATAATGTACCTCCGCCTGCTCTGGAACTGACCCTGGCCTGTTATTCAATTATGCATCTGCCTGCCGCCTAAATTGTCCATACCTCTGCCTGCCCTGGAACTGACCTTGGACTGTTTATTGACCATGTTTTTTACCTGCAGCTTGGACTGATTTTTTACCCTGCTACTGTAGTAGTGGGATTCATGATAACACAGGGGCCTCACATATAAGAGGGGCTTCAGAATAGTTTTTCCTGGATGGAGAAAACTCATTTTTTGTTTTTCTCTGGGTTTTGTAATTCCCGGATTAGGAGACCAGAGGCTTCAAAGAGATTTGGGAGGGAGAAGCCTCTACCCCTGTCTCTATTCCTTCCTGACCCTAAACCCAATATTTCTGCCTGCTGCCTAATTACTGCCATCATGCCTCTGCCTGCCGCATGAACTGACCACACCTCTGCCTGCTAGTATTATGGACCATATTGCTGCCTGCTACCAGGACCAATATTTTGTGTGTGCTGACAATATCTCTGCCTGCTGCCTGTACTGACTATGAACAATATTCATGCCTGCTACCTGGACAATTGCTTTTGCTGTCGCTGACCACGTCCCTGCCTGCTGCTTGATTCTGGATACTCTCTTCTGTGGACAACTGCACTACTAAAACCACAGGTAATCTTTTGTTTACCCTTTGCACAGCAGAATGTATTTTGGGGTGTAATTCTTGATATGTGCATGCTATGTATTAGAAATATGAAGGGCCTTCAAAAGTGTAATAGGTAGTCAGGAAATTAGATGTGTAATTTATGTCCCAAAACACCTGACCGTGCTCCTTGCATGTTGGCCTCTGTATGTGGCCAGGCTGTGGAAAAGTTTAACACATGTGGTATCGCCATACTCAAGAGTAGCAGAATGTATTTTGGGGTGTAATTTTTTGTACATGCTAAGTATTAGAAAAATCTTATAAATGGACAACTTTGTGTAGAAAAAAAAATGTTTTCATTTTCTTTCTAAAGTTTCCGAAAACTTGAGGGAAAAAATTATATGTTCAAAAGACTTACTATGTCTCCAAGAATATACGTAGGGGTGTTTGCTTCTCAAAATTGGGTCATTTTGTGGGTAATTCCATTGTCTTGGTGCTTCAGGGCCTTCAAAAGTGTAAACATAGTCAAGAAATTAGATGTGTGATTTATGTCCCTAGAACACATGCTCCCTGCATGTTGGGCCTCTCTATATAGCTAGTCTGTGAAAAAGTCTCACACATTTGGTATTGTCATACTGAAGAGAAGTAGCAAAATGTGTTTTTGGGTGTAGTTGCAAGTATGCATATGCCATGTGAGAGAAATAGGACAATTTTGTGAAAAAAAAAAAATCTTCATTTTCCAAGGAATTGTAGGGAAAAAATTGCAACTTCAAAAAAACTCACCATGCCTCTTACTAAATACCTTGGAATCTCTACTTTTCAAAAAGGGATCATTTGGGGGTATTTGTACTGTCCCAGCTTGTTAGTATCTCAAGAAATGAGATAGGCCGTCAGTACATCTGATGTGATCAATTTTCAATGATTGGTACTGTAGCTTGTAGACTCTATAACTTTCACACAGACCAAATAATATACACTGATTTGGGTTATTTCTACCAAAGCAATGTAGCAGTATACATTTTGGCCAAAATTTATAAAGAGAAATTACTAATTTCCAAAATGTTATAACAGAAACAAAGAAAATGCATTTTCGGTCTTTTTTCATTCATTATGCAAAAAATAAATCACTGTGTCGATTAAACACCACCAAAAGAAAGCTCTATTTGTGTGAAAAAAGGACAAACATTTCATATGGGTACAGTGTTGCATGACAGAGTATTTGTCATTCAAAGTGTGAGAGCACAGAAAGCTGAAAATTGGTCTGGGTAGGAAGGGGGTATAAGTGCCCAGTAGGCAAGTGGTTCAAATAACAAAACCACTCACATGTTCATAGTGTCTAGGGTAACAACGTTTGTTCATGTAGCCTATTGTCCTAGTGGTGGGTAGACATGTGCGTTTTTTTGGGGGGGGTTTGATTTTTTTTTTTGTTTTTTTGTTTTGTTGTTTTTTCGTATGTTTCCTTAGGGTCGCAATTCGTTATTTCTAATAAATTCGGAAACATTTGCATTCGATTCGTGCCATTCGTATATATGCGGTATTCGTTATGATCGGTAATTCGGAAAAATACGTTCACTAACAGACAGACAAATTTGAAAGGAAGTTCCAATACCTAACTAATTTAATAGTTTATAACTATTATTATAGTTTTTATTATCATTATTTATTATTAATAAATAATAATAAAAAAACTTTAATAATGGTTAATAATTATTTAGATTCACTGACAGCCAAATTTGAAAGGAAATTCCAATACCTACCTATAATTTAGTAGTATATAACTATTATTATAGTTTTTATTATTATTATTATTATTTATAAATAATAACAATTATAAAAACTATAGTAATTGTTATAAACTACTAAATTATAGGTAGGTATTGGAATTTCCTTTCAAATTATATTATTATAACTATAATAGAAATTATCCAAATTTTTTTTGTTCTTTAGGGTTTTCGAATTGTTGGATTTCTGTTCTTGTTTTTGGATTTTCGTTCTTTTGAATTTTCGGATTTTCGTTCTTACTTTCTTATTTTCGGATTTTCATTATTTCAAATTTTCGGATTTTCGAATTTTGGATTTTCCTTTTTTCCGAATTTTGGCGATTAAACAAATGCGGAACGATACGAATTGCACATGTCTAGTGTTGGGTAAACACATTTTTACTCTATGAAAGTTTTTCCTTCTTCTTTCTTGCTTTCATGAATGGTCGGAAACTGTATGAGAGGGTTCATTGTAAGGAACCGTCTCTGGAGCGATAAATGTGGAGCCATTAACCAGTGAAGGGATCAGCATTTTGCGCAGTAGCTGGTTTATAACTTGACCAGCCAATAGTTCTGGTGAGTTCATTTAGTGTGAATGGTTAAAGATCACACTGGGTATTGCACACAGTGGCATGAGAAACATCTCAGAGAAGTCTACACAGCACAAGATTGGAGTGTTTGGGACTTTCTCTTTTGGCTTTACACTGACTTTTTGTTGACTTTTGGATTGTGTAATTAATTACTTTGGGCCCTTTTTTTCTATTAATAGTTTACACATCATCAGCACTGTGTGGTAATGCATTGTTTGCACTTTATGATCATGTATTTTTTGCACGTTGGTAATGTTTTGCATATATTTGTATATATTGGCATTTTACAGTGCCTTGCGAAAGTATTCGGCCCCCTTTGAACTTTGCGACCTTTTGCCACATTTCAGGCTTCAAACATAAAGATATAAAACTGTAATTTTTGTGAAGAATCAACAACAAGTGGGACACAATCATGAAGTGGAACGAAATTTATTGGATATTTCAAACTTTTTTAAAAAATAAAAAACTGAAAAATTGGGCGTGCAAAATTATTCAGCCCCTTTACTTTCAGTGCAGCAAACTCTCTCCAGAAGTTCAGTGAGGATCTCTGAATGATCCAATGTTGACCTCAATGACTAATGATGATAAATAGAATCCACCTGTGTGTGATCAAGTCTCTGTATAAATGCACCTGCACTGTGATAGTCTCAGAGGTCCGTTTAAAGCGCAGAGAGCATCATGAAGAACAAGGAACACACCAGGCAGGTCCAAGATACTGTTGTGGAGAAGTTTAAAGCCGGATTTGGATACAAAAAGATTTCCCAAGCTTTAAACATCCCAAGGAGCACTGTGCAAGCAATAATATTGAAATGGAAGAGGTATCAGACCACTGCAAATCAACCAAGACCTGGCCGTCCCTCTAAACTTTCAGCTCATACAAGGAGAAGACTGATCAGAGATGCAGCCAAGAGGCCCATGATCACTCTGGATGAACTGCAGAGGTCTACAGCTGAGGTGGGAGACTCTGTCCATAGGACAACAATCAGTCGTATA
>BLSH010198472.1:272912-297723 GCA_018402905.1 Glandirana rugosa
CTACCCCACTCACCGGGGAAGCTCTTCCATGGCGGTAAGAAGTTCACGACGAAATTAACGGTCCTCAAGAGATAGGGGGTGCAGCATCAAGAAGAGACCACGTCTATCGAATGCCCTCTTTTTGCGCTACCCTACCTCGTTCCGGAACATAGGAACAGAGACCCTCTCTTGACGGGGTTGGCGCCAAAGGCTCCGCAGGTGGAGATCGTGTATCCCGTTTCGACCCAGTCCCACGAAGTCCTACCCGCGACACCATTTATTTGGGAAATCCCAGACTTTCCGGCGAAGTCGGAGACCTCTGGTGACCTTTGCCTACAAGACAAAGCACTCAACGCACTATCCTCACTACTACCGTCTATTTACCACAGCGCCCATCCTGAAGCACCCTGACCCAGCTTTGCCCTATGTGCTAGAGGTGGACGCCTCGGAAACCGCGGTTGGGGCAGTTCTCTCCCAGAGACAAGGATACAAGGCCTTGCTCCATCCCATCGCGTTTTTCTCCCGTAAGCTATCTGCACCAGAGAAGAACTACGACGTGGGGGATAGAGAACTCCTGGCAATTAAAGCAGCACTTGAAGAATGGCGGTACCTTCTCGAAGGGGCCACTCACCCCATCCTGATATACACAGATCACAAGAATTCTGGAGTATTTAAGAACTGCCAAGAGGTTAAAACCCCGCCAGGCCCGCTGGGCTCTTTCCTTTTCAAGATTTCTGTTTCACTTGACCTACCGGCCAGGGTCAAAAAACGTCAAGCCGGATGCCCTCTCCCGAATGTTCTGTGATCCCAGCAACTGTTCCCCTCCGGACACAATTCTCCCTTCTAGGAACTTTCTGCTCACTCAAGAAGATCTGCTGTCACAGATCAGACGATCTCTTGCTGGCTCAACTGCCCCCTCGGATCCCAGGCTGCTGGTCAAAGACGGTCTATGGTGGTACGATCACCGGATCTTTGTCCCGGTAGAGCAACGTCCTGCTATCCTAGGATTGTGCCACGACCACAAATTGGTGGGGCACTTTGGAGCTCGTAAAACATTTGAACTGCTCTCACGCTCCTTCTGGTGGCCCCTTGCCGAAGAAGACTGCAGGAAGTACACCAATACATGCGCTATATGCGCCCAAAACAAGACTGACAAGGCCAAAGCTTGGGGTCTCCTGAATCCACTCCCGGTGCCTGAACGCCCCTGGACCCGGATAGCGATGGACTTTATTGTCGAGCTACCTCCATCCCAGGGATACACCACCATCTTTGTGGTCATAGACCACATGACCAAAATGGCCCATTTTTTGCCTATGAAAGGCACACCTACCGCCGCAGAAACGGCAGAAATCTTTGTTCGGGAAATTATCCGACTTCATGGAGTACCGCTCAATATTGTGTCACATCGGGGGGGTCCAGTTTACCTCCAGGTTCTGGAAGGCCCTGTGTTCTGCATTGGAGATTGAATTGTCCTTTTCCTCGGCCTACCATCCCCAGACCAATGGCCAAACTGAGAGAACAAACCAGACCCTGGAGCAATATCTTCAATGTTTTTCCTCGTTCTCTCAGGACGACTGGGCCTCTCTACTACCACTGGCCGAGTTCGCCTTCAACAACACGGTTCATTCGGCCACCAAACAGTCTCCATTCTGGGCGAACTACGGCTTCCACCCAAACCTTCCTTCCCGGTTCAGTCCCTGAGAGTACAGTACCAGCGGTTCAGGAAACCCTAGAATTCTTTGAAAGGAACAACCAGCTCCTACGGGATACGCTTGCCAAAACCACGGAACTCAGTAAGGGAGCCTTTGATAAGAAAAGACGGGGTGAGCTGGAACTCCAACCGGGTAATATGGTCTGGTTGGCCACTAGGAACTTGAAACTGGCTTGCCCATCCAGGAAGTTAGGTCCTAGATTTATTGGCCCTTTCCCAGTGAAGAAAAGGATCAATAGGGTGGCTTACGAACTGGTCCTACCCTCATCATTATGTGTTCACCCAGTGTTCCACGTATCCCTGCTGAAGCCAGTCCCTCCAGACCCATTCCCGGGACGGAAGAAGGCTCCACCAGATCCAGTTCTAGTAAATGGAGAGGAGGAGTTTGAGGTCGAGGCCATCCTGGACTGCCGGAAGAGTGGTAGTGTAAACCAATATTTGGTGAAATGGAAAGGATACGGCCCCGAGGAAAACTCCTGGCAACCAGAGTCAAACTTCCACGCCGCAGACTTAATCCAAGCTTTCAAAAGGAACCGCCAAGAAAGAAGTGGCCGTTTGGGCATCCGGAGGCTGCCCCTTGGGGGGGGGGGGGCAATGTTAGGAAAAGACTGTGCTAAGGGTTAATTACATTTGATTGTGTTTTCCTCTATTTCCTGGATGAGCAGCCCTATTTAAACTTCCTGCTTCCTGTAGCAAATGCTGTCCGTTCTACAGCGTGTGAGTGTTCCTGAGTAGTCTGTATCCTGATTTTCTGTTCCTGTGACCCGGCTTGTTTCTGACGTTGATTGATCTCCACCTGTACCGACCCCCAGCTTGCCCACGACCATTCTCCTGCCTGATCCTTGTGTACTTCACCTGCCTGCCTGTTGACGACCTTGCCTGCATCTGACGACCCCTCTGCCTACTCCACCTGTACCGCTTTGCCAGCCAGTTGACGACCTCAGCTTGCACCACCACTCTACTACTGCACGAGCCGCAACTGGACCCTTCACACCATCACCAGTGATCCTGTCCGACCCTCGTGCCCCCCTGTGCTCCCGAACCTCCTGTCTGCTCTACCAGGCAGGGCTGTAAGAGTGGTTGCTCCCTGCACAAGACAGACTCCACCACCAGGTGCGTGACAGGTATACTGTAATCTGCAAGATTACATTACTGTATGAAATCATTTCACATCACCTATGTCCCTAGTGCTTTGTCCAGTGCCCTGCATGCACTTTTATATTATATATGCCATTCTTTCTGCCTGGAAACTTGAGAATGTCCATGGCAACCAAAAAGCGTCCCTTTATGTCAAAAGTGTTTTTTGACCAGCTAGAAAACGCAGATAGTAAATAAGAATCATTTGCAGAATTGAGTGATACTGATTTGTGGGGAAATTTATCATCAGAAACTGAAAATGATGACAGCGACAATTCTGCAACTGAGCAAATTTCAGTGTTTTTGATTTGATTGTATTGTTCAATACATTGTATTACTATTATGTTATTATTTTTGATAATTATTTATAGTTATTTATTATTATTATAATTTATGATTTCCTGTTTCAAGCGTTATCATACCTGGGATGTCTATTAGACTCTTGTTTGGACAGATTTAAGGGAGTCATTCCTAATAATTACAGGCCTACAATATAAAAGTCCAAATTTCTATGCAAAACAAAGTACCGCTTTTAGACGCAAATCTGACATAATCATACCACCAGGGAGGTTAATAGGAAAGCACAGGGACTAGCAGGAACACCAGGGATTTCACATAAAGGAAGCAGTACAAAGAGAAACAGGATACTTTCTCATGCAAGTAATTGGTACAGCAGGCACAATTCAGGAATATGAAGTGTTGGAGTAACAAACGCTTTAAAGATGAACTCCAAGCAGATAATAAAGACACAAATGCATATAGCTTTGTATTTCTGGTCTACAGCAATATGGAGATGGAGACATTGTCCTTTATTCTTCTTTCCCTCTACTGAGTTACTGATGTTATGCTGCACCACCCTGCTCCATACAGCAGGGAGAGTGTTAAAGCCAAGCAAGCCCATAGACTCAGAAGAGTGCTGAAAATCCCAGGAGTGGTACTTTGAGATGGCAGCCATATAATGACTACACTATAATGGTTACACTGCAGATCTCAATATGCACTGTCCAGTAGGTGGAGTCGAGATACTTTTTATGAAATTGCCCGGGAAAGCTTTTCCTGTTTGCACCAAGGGAGTTAGAGAGGGAGAGCACCTCTGTCTGGATATTCATCTGCCAGTAGGAGACCATACCAGTGAAGATCTGAGCCCGAGACTGGGAGTGTGGACACCCTGCGGTGTCGCAGCACCACCCACATCACAGCACCTGCACCGCTGCAGCAGAGAGACTGGAGCGTCCACTCACCCTCTGCTTCCCACATATTACATAAAGATGATTTCCTTTGATATTGTATATTTGTACACTCAACCTGGTGTGTCAGAGGGGCCGAGGTTCTTGAGAAAGTCGGGGCAAAGAACAGGGGACACATACTATCCAAAAGCTCCTAAGGGGGGGGTAGCGCTACAAATGTAAACGGTATAAGTACAGTGCTCATGTAACAAAAAGAGAAATGCTGGTAGGAGGAGATATTGGAGTGACATAGAGTTGCTTATCCTTCTGCAAAATCTCATTGGGGAAGGAAAGATTCTATTAAGTCAAACACAAAATAATCATATCTTCTACTGTGTCAGATAGAGCTATGGTGTGTGGTAGAATTGTGTAAATCTCAGAACTGGATGGACCGAAATACAAACCTAGGTAAAACAGCTCCCTTGTAGCACCCCCTATTGGTGGTTGATAAGGTGGGTCCCATGCCAGGGGGCATGCTATAAATCATGAGCATGAGCAGTCTGGGTTAGCTCTTCCATGCTGCTAGGAGACTTGTCGCCACCATGCAACTTCAAAGGCCTGTTAACTTGTGGAAGGCCATCAAGACCTGGAACACGATTAACCTCACAGTTCATGGGTGGTTTTCCTGGCTTACCCATATGTGTACCAAGATTCAATGTGTACCAAGCTTCCACAATGGTTTATGAACTGTTCACACCTTTCTCTGCATCGTACTCATCCCAGCCTACTCAGTAAAAGAATTTCCAGCCAGGGATCTTGCTTTTGTGGCTTCTTACTGAATTGATTAAGCAGCACTACAGAGTGCAAAAAATGGTAGGGTGTCTCAAAGACTCCAAGTACAGCATTGTCTTTCACAGTATAATCATGGCCCTCAATGTTCCCGTGCACCAAAACAACCTATTAGCAACAAAACCTAGTTTATATAAGCTAGAAAAGAAAAGGCAAGACCGGCCATTTTGGATCAAGTTAGGGACCCACACTAACTTACTTCCCTTTACACCTTTATATGTCTTTTTTATTTGTGTATTTTTTATGAAAATATTTTATCTGTTTGCCTGTACTTCAGCATAAGTATAAGCACTGGCTCAATGTGGAATGGATAGTGTTATTTGCATCTTTGAATACCCTAACGGTAAGGCTGGGTTCACACTATCCGACATTTAAACAGTCCGACTTTGATCCTACTTTGCTGTGCGATTTACGGTCCTACATCGGGTCAAAGTCAGTACAATTTTCTGTGAACAGGGATCCAACTTTGATCCTAACAATACCAGGCACTTTGTGCTCTGAGGATCTTGAAGGTGAACTCCACGCCAAATTAAAAAAAAAAGGCATGGGGTCCCCCTCCAAGAGCATTCCAGGCCCTTCGTTCTGGCATGGGTTTTAAGGGGAACCTCCAATGGCAAAAAACAGCATAGGGTCCCCCCAAAATACATACCAGACCCTTTGGTCTGGTATGGACTTTAAGGGGAACCCCATGCCGAAAAAATGGCGTAGGGTCCCCCCAAAATTCATACCAGACCCTTATCCGAGCATGCAGCCTGGCAGGCCAGGAAAGGGGGTGGGGACAAGCAAGCACCCCCTTCCTGGACCATACCAGGCCACATGCCCTCAACATGGGGAGTATGGGTCCTTTGGGGCAGGGGGGCTCTGCACCCCCCACCCCAAAGAACCTTGTCCCCATGTTGATGAGGACAAGGGCCTCTACCCGACAACCCTTGCCAGTGGATGTCAAGGTCTGCGGGCAGGGGGCTAATCAGAATCTGGAAGCCCCATTTAACAAAGGGGCCCCCAGATCCCGGCCCCCCACCCTATGTGAATGAGTATGGGGTACATTGTACCCTTAACCATTCACCTGAAAACAAAGTGTCAAAAAAAACCACTACACAGGTTTTTAAAATATTTTATTAAATCAGCTTCCGCATCTTCTCCCTCACCGGCTCTTCTCCCTCTCCGGTGTCTTATTTCTTCTGAGGGGTCTTCTATCTTCTGCTCTTTTGCCGGTCGTCTCTGCTGTCCTCTTCCCTCTCTTCTTTTTCCCATGTTGACACATTGCAATATCCCAGACTAATGGACTATCCATGCTCTGCATTGACTTATATTGCCATGGGGTGGGGCCACCCGCTGACATCATTCGGAAGCCCCACCCCTTATGACGTCATAGCCCCGCACCTGTATGCTTGGATAAGGGTCTGGTATGGATTTTAGTGGGGACTCTATGCTGTTATTTCGGTGTGGGAGTTCACCTTAAAATCCATACCAGACGAAGTGTCTGGTATGGATTTTGGGAGGTGAGCCTTCGCTGTTTTTTTTCGGCATTGGAGTTCCCCTTAAAACCCATACCAGATCGAAGGGCTCTTGGAGGGGGGCCCCATGCTGTTTTTTTTTTAATTTGGCGTGGAGTTCAAGATCCTCAGAGCATGAGACGCATGCCAAAGTCGGATCAGTTAAGACAATGATCCGACTTTAATGTGACTTCAATGCTTTTCAATGGACTGAAGTAGGATCAAAGTCGGACAAAAGTAGTACAGGAACCTTTTTCAAAGACACAAGTCGGACCAGTTAAGATGGCTCTCATAGAGAATCATTGTTTTTGTGATGTAATGTGACTTGTGCTCCTAATGTCGGTCCGAAAATCGGACTAGTGTGAACCCAGCCTCAATGTTCATAATTAATTCTTGCCACATGTCCTCTTGAATCACCCAGCTCTATGTGAATGACTCACCAGCACACATTTAAAGTCAATCCTTACCTTTATCAACACACTCTTTATCACCCCTTACATACCTCTCAACACAGTCGCAGGGTGTATTGGTAATTGCTCCAAAATACTTATATTGCACACACATTTATGCGTATTTAGACACATTTATGCACATATAAGGTTTGAATGTAAATGCATTCTACTGGCCAGAATATTCATTAATATTTAATAATTAATATTAAATTATACTAACCTATGTGATAATGAGAATCAGTGATGTACACAATTACACCCCAGAAGGATCTCTCTTCCCTATTGGAAAGAGTATACTCTTCATTCAATTGGGCTAACCCAAAACTGCGACAAATACATTTTGCACACTTTTTTTAGCTTTCACCTGTGGTGCCCTAAAGTATGCTGTCAGTATGATGTTTACTATGCAAGAAGACCAGATAATGGAAGGTAGGTGGGAGAACAGTGCACACCACCCCTTTCTACTCATTGATACTATAGTCCTGTTATACAGGCTGGTGATCTGATAGGGTGAATTTGTCTGTGGTGGCACCTGTCTTTAAACTACGCGTCAAACTCAAATTTACTTATTTTGTGCTATCAGAATTTTATAATTTGACTTTACTTCTTGGGCACTTTAAAGGGACTGTTTCATCGCATAACCCGTAAATGCTTCCCACCCCGCTCTCACCACCACACCTTCACACAACTAGTTCCCATCCCAATCTTCCTATCACACCTGCACAAATGCTCCCCACCCTCACCACCATACAGTGGTGCTCATAAGTTTATATACCCTGGCAGAATTTATGATTTCTTGGCCATTTTTCAGAGAATATGAATGATAACACAAAAACTTTTCTTTCACTCATGGTTAGTGTTTGGCTGAAGCCATTTATTATCAATAATGACAATAGAAAGTACTTAAATGACCCTGATCACAATTTTACATACCCCAGTTCTTAATACCGTGTAATACCCCCTTTAACATCAATGACAGCTTGAAGTCTTTTGTGGTATTTGCGGATGAGGCCATTTATCTTCTCAGATGGTAAAGCTGCCCAATCCTCTTGGCAAAAAGCCTCCAGTTCCTGGAAATTCTTGGGCTGTCTTGCATGAACTGCATGAGATCTCCCCAGAGTGGCTCAATGATATTGAGGTCAGGAGACTAAGATGGCCACTCCAGAACCCTCACTTTATTCTGCTGTAGCCAATGACAGGTCGACTTGGCCTTGTGCTTTGGATCATTGTCATGTTGGGATGTCCAAGTACATCCCATGTGCAGCTTCCTGGCTGATGAATGCAACTTTCCTCCAGTATTTTTTTTGATAACATACTGCATTCATCTTGCCATCAAATTTGACCAAATTTCCTGTGCCTTTGTAGCTTACACATCCCCAAAACATCAGCGATCCACCTGTTTCATAGGCCTTGTTGACTTCTCTCCAAATGTAGCATTTATGGTTGTGGCCAAAAAGCTCAATGTAGGTCTCATCACTCCAAATGACTGTGCCAGAAGGTTTGAGGTTTGTCTCTATCCCGCTTACAATACGCCAAACAGCACACTTTGTGGTATTTGCGTAGTAATGGCCTTCTTTTGGTGACTTGACAATGCAGCCCATCTTTCTTTCAAGTGCCTCCTTATTGTGCATCTTGAAACAGCCACATCACATGTGTGTGTGTTTTTCTTTGCATCCCGTGGCTGAAATTTTAGTTGGTCTACCTGACTGTGGTTGGGTATCAACAGAACCCCTCATTTTCCACTTCTTGATTAGAGTTTGAACACTGCTGATTAGCATTCTCAATTCCTTGGATTTCTTTTTATATCCCTTTCCTGTTTTATACAGTTCAACTACCTTTTCCCTCAGATCCTTTGACAATACTTTTGCTTTGATTCAGAATCCAGAAACGTCAGGGCAGCACTGTATGAAAGATGCAAGGGTCTGTCAGGAGTCCGGAAACTCATTGACCTTTTATACACACACTAATTACAAGCAAACAGCTGAGGATGGTTACCTTTAATAGCCATTCAAACCTCTTTGTGTCAACTTGTGTTCATATTATCAGGCCAAAATCACCAGTGTATGTAAACGTTTGATCAGGGTCATTTGGGTAGTTTCTGTTGTCATTATGATTTAAAAAGAGTAAACACAGTTGGTTGATAATAAATGGCTTCAGCCAAACACTAACCATGAGTGAAATAAATGTTTTGGTGTTCTCATTCAAATTCTCTGAAAAATGGCCAAGAAATCATAAAATCTGACAGGGTGTGTAAACGTATGAGCACAACTGTACCTGCACACAAATGTTCTCCACCCAAGTTTTACCACCACACCTGCACATACTTTTGATTCTGCTCTCACCATTGCACCTTGCACAAATGCTCCCCATTCCACAATCACCATATCACCAGCACACAACTGTTTCCCACACCATTCTTACCACTGCACTTGCACAAGACCACTTTCTACCCCCTTTTACCACAACACCAGCTTGACCCCCTTGTCAATATTTGATCTGACATTTACTAATTCCCTCACTGCCTCTACACTGACAAGCACTTATTCACTCTCTGCTACTGCACCAATGCACTCTTACTCATCGACATTGCATTGATACACTCTACACCAAGGGTGTCAAGTTTAATTTTATCGGGGGCCACATCAACATTATGGTTGCCCTCAAAGGGCCGGTTGCATCTGTAAGACTATATAAATGTATCTACTCTTTATCATATTAAATATCTGCCTCTGCATTTGAATATTACCAGTTTTAGTAATAACTCAAGACTGCAGACAGCACAAAGCCCACTCACACTACTGTAGCAGATCATGCAAGTCTGAAAAGGAGGGTCACACACCGCTGGTATCATCCACAAGATTGTGGATTATTGGGACTGCTCAGACAGAACATGGTTCTGCCATGGTGTTCTATCTGAGCGGTCTCCAATAAAGTTTCTTGTAGTTGATACTAGCGGTGTGTGACATTCCTTTTCAACTGGCAGTAGGATTGTAATATTCTCATAATAATTATAGTAAGATGTCCAGAGCACCCCACCCCCCTTTACATGAGATGCCAAGAGCCCCCCACCATCAGAAGTCAAGAGTCCCCCACCCTCCTTTACATGACAGTACACCTCCCTTACCTTGTGCTACTACTGGGAAGAAGCTAATGGTGGAGCTGCAGGAGAGGTGAGGAGGAGGGCCACGGAAAATGGCCTGGAGGGCTGCATTCGCCCTGCTGGCCTTGTGTTTGACACGTGCTCTACACTGCCAGCACTGCTCTGACAGCCCTAAGAACAGTAGATACTGTTTAATACATCTCCTGGTGTTCTCTTGGTTTTTTTTGGGGGGGGGGTTCTATATTGTATTTTATTACATTGTGGTCAGCTGGGTCATTCTGCTTTTATATGCCCAGAGCATCTGGCAAGGCTTGGCAAGTTCCTGAACTTAATATCAGGTTAACCCTGTTTTTGTTATACCTCTCTAAGTTGATCGTCCCTTTGCAGGGCTTGTCTTGGCCCTAATAAATCCATTGTTATTGGTATGTCAGTGAGTGTTGGGTTCAGTTCAGGGCAGGTCATCACTGGGGATGGAAGAGGGGTCCATCTATCCAGCAACTCCCTAGGGCATTGGTTCTCAACTCCGGTCCTCGGGACCCAATAACAGGTCAGGTTTGCAGGATAACTGAAATGCATCACAGGTGATGTAATTTGCTGCTCAGTGATTGCAGTATTCTAGTCTGCATCTCCCCAAGGTAATACTTAAACTCTGGCCTGTTGGTGGGTCCCGAGGACTGGAGTTGAGAACCACTGCCCTAGGAGGTCAAGCACTGTGTAAAAATATATATATATATATACATATATACACACACACATCTTTGCTGTTGTTCATAATGATTGTGGGCAATTACATTTTTTGGGCTCTGATTTTTCTAGTTATATTTAGGTATTAACTTTTTTAAAGATACACTATAAAGTTTTGGGGTAATTTTCATTTTTTCTAACTTTTTTTAACCTATGTTTTATATGTAAGTTTACTCTTAACAGAAATTCTATAATTTACAAATAAACATTTAATAAAAGGTGCACTCATGACACTGGTGTTGCAAAGCATATTGGATTTTTCAGAGCAAATGGAACCTGGACAAAACTTAATGAGATCCCTAGTGTTAGCATGTTTAGCAGCAGAGTATACGTTTTAGAAACATTTAGTACTACATTATCAAAGCAAGGAAAAATGTAAGTTAGTCTCAAAAGACATAAGTTAGTCACTTACAATATTGGCTTGGGAAACTAGATTGAACTACAATCTCTTCCTGAAGGATTACATTTAATTTTTATCTAATATCCCTCACTCGGACTATCATGTTTTAGTCTAGTACTCACCAAAAAAAGGATGCAGTTAAACCTCAACTGTTAATGCAAGTTCAACCCCAATGTTTAAAGCAGCTCTGTCATATGACAAGTCACTTGACCATATGATACAAAAGAAAGTCAAGGCAGTTAATGCATCTTTCTTTTATCAGTTGGGAGGACCACACAGGGGTCATCCAGGTATGAAATATGTATACTTACAATGGTCCAAGCTGACAGCAGGTGGGGGGGTTGAGGTGCTGCCAGTCACCGGGGAGAGGATGGGGGATGGTTGTTTTCCACCCACCCAAAAGAAAAGCCACCAGCTGCCACTGCTGCCACTCACAAAGAACTAGAGGCTTCATAGGCAGTAGCCAGACATCCTGCTGACATCAGGGTCAAAGGAGTGAGGGAGCAATTCAGGCTGTCCATTACCATTGAATAAAACTACAATACTGTTACTGACAAACAACATAAAATAACTTGCTATAGGAAGGGCAGCATCAGTAAGTGCTCATTTCAAATACTCTTTTTATGTAATCACAAAGAAAGATGTTAATTCATGACTATTTAAGTAATCATTCCTTTCTACTTTTTTGATGTAAGAACTTTTGGTAAAGAAAAATATACAACACTATCAGTATTTTTTCCCAATATAAACCAATAGAATAACACACAATACCACCCACCAGTTTTAAAGCAGGACTAAACCCATCTTTTTAAGTTTAAAAAACTGTGACATTTCCAGCACATGCCAGGAATGTAACTTTCACATTGGTTGTGCTCTCAACCAAACTGTCAAACCATCAAATGGCTGGTGTCATAACTGATCACATGTGAAGCATCATGGCAGTTTAAGATCAAACAGAGGCCAGGATGGCTTTTTTTTTTGGGGGGGGGGGTTCTTGCAGAGGACAAGCAGGAATCCATTCCTGAGTTTACCATCTATCCCTATCACTACCGCTCTCACTGCAAACTATGATCATCAGAAACCTATAAAGCTAACAACTGTCTCTTTCTAATCCTGTTGTCTAGAAATGTGAAAATCATGTGCTCGCCAACTTTGAGTCACATGCAGGAATAATAAAAAAAGGATTAGTAACAGCTTTGCAAGTTATCAAATATCTGCCTGACACTGTATGTGAATACGTGACAGCAGTGAGAAAAGTGAATTACAGTAACTCTGCAATACCCTGGAAATGTACTGAGGTCCTGAGGATGATCATGAGTGAAAACTAGAAGTAGTATGACTAATAGTGAGGGCTCTGGTAAGCTCTACAGCACTGGGATGTGTTTAATGTTTGTACACTCAGAAAACAGCAAACATGCTTTTTTGCAAAACTTTTAAATGGGAAGGACAATGGGAAAGTTTGTAAATGTTTGAAGGAAGAGGTGAGGGCATGCAAGGCAGCTTGTGTGAACCCTCAGAAAATTACTAAACAAAAAAATTGGTGCCATAAAAGGTTCATGAATATTGGCCGCAAAGGAATCAGTCTAATCTAGATATGCCTCAGGCATGGCAAATAAATTCATTCACCTCTAATAATAGGAACTTAAAGGAAAAGTTCACCTTTGGGAGCATGTTCCACGTTCCACCCGTTTTTAGGATGGAACATGTAACATGTTCCCACTGCTGCAATTCGCCATTCCCTCCTCTCCCTGTGACAGCAGTATGGGGAAAAGTTCCTACTAGCTGTCACTTTTTTAAAACAGTGTGGGCCACATAGGGCTGTGTACACATGGCCACGTCATTCATTCACACAGTTCTGTGTGTGAATGAACTAGAAGCCCCAACATCCTTTGCGGCTGTCCGGTTGTAGTTCTCAATGAACTACCGCAGCGATGTTGAGTGCTCTGGTATTACATTGAGTCTTCCTGTCAGTGTAAAACTGCCTGGCTCACACTAACAGTCTGCAGGAGACCTGCATTGCATCAGCGACCTGCTGATCGCTGGTGCTATGCTTTCCAGGCTCCTAAAAAAAAAGTAAATGCACATTTTTTTAACCTGCAAAAAATTTGCATGTGTTTTCTTTTTGTTATAAAAAGTGAACTTATCCTTTAAAGTAGTTGTAAAGGTAAAAGGCTTTTACCTTAATACATTCTCTGCATTAAGATAAAAAACCTTTTATGCGCAGCCCCCCCGGCAGTCCCCCGTAAATATTCACCTGAGCCTGAGCTGTGCATGTCTGCAGCAACTGCCCTCCCCTCTCCCCTGTCTCAATGTCTTGGCTCATGATGCTATCAGTCAAAACCTGTGAGCAGAGAGTGTGTGTGGGGGGGGGGGGGGTTAGGGCCGAGCCAGGCTGTGTTTCTGAATAGACACATACAGCCCGGCTCGGGCCCACACGAGTGCCCCCCTAGCAACTGGCTTGCTATGGTGGGCACTATGTGGGTGGGAGGAGCCGAGAGTGCTGGCGGGGGGCCCAAGGACAGGTGGATTGGGGCTGCTCAATGCAAAACCTTTGCACAGAGCAGGTATCACATGTTTAATATTTTAATGAAAAAAGGGAAGCTTTAAAATCACTTTAATATAACCCATACTATCCATATGCTATATCATTTAATAGAGTCTCTGCATATAGGCCATTATTTTTGAAACAGTCAAAAAGAAGTGCAGCGCAAAATAAAAGCCAATAAAAGTTCCATAAAAGTCTATATATCCAGTGAGAGGAACCACAGAGGCCAGACAGCAACAGCAAGGAGCATCCATGTGTTGTAATGAATCCAGAATCACAGGCAATGTGTGATCCACCTCCAGAATACTTGCTTCGCTCACCTGAATTAATGGACCCCTGAGCTAACAGGAAGTCAACAGCGCGTGTCCCTAAAGGGTAAAGTAAGGCAGGAAATGGAATTCCGAATCTCCAAAACGACCCCCCAGAGACATGTGGATAAATAACAGGATCTAAGTGCTCTCTGTTAAAAACACTCCAAACTTTATTAAAATAGAGAGTTCCTACTCACATATGATCAATTCAGACACATGGCTCCAGATGGTGTACTGAGTACCCTACGTCTCACAGGATGGCAGAGGGTGATGTCATCTGAGCGTAGCTCCTCCTCCGTTCAACAGACCTTCGCCAGTCGGGTGGAGCTATGGCATCACCCGTCCTCTCATATACTAGACCTGCTGTCATGGCAACCCACAACTCGAACTAGAAGTCTACAGAGCTGTCAGCGCTACATGCGTGGGACAATTGCTGGAACCTGATCACATAGAATTAATAAAAATATATAAATAGATGGATGGGAGCCTCACAGAAGCCTCACACCATCATAAAAGTAATGAAATAGGGGATAAATGTTATAAATGATGTATGAAATATAGGTCCACATTGAACCATTAATACCTGAATACCTACAGCCGTATTAATGCATAAAAACATTTATGCTAAAAAACTGTAAAAAATTTCCTGCACCCACCACCAAAAAAATACAAAATAAAAAAAATACAAAATAAAAAAAGAATTAGAATTACCCATTTGAAATAAAACAATTCAAATCAAAATCTACGTTTAAACTTCAGGTGTCAAAACGTTCACTTCAAATATCCAAAATGATTCTCTTTGGCTTAAGTGGCAGATAAATTCCCCCCCCCCCCCTTCAATGTCTATTAACCCTTTAGATGCCTCTAAGATCCCTATCATGACAAAATCTAAATTGTTTTGAAACACTATGGTACCCAAGTCCCTTTTTGATATTGTTAACATGTTCTGCTATGCGAACATTGAGGGGTCTGGATGTCCTCCCTATATATTGGAGACAACAGCCACACTCCAACATATAGACAACCCCCCGTGTACTGCATGTAATCAAATCTTTAATCTGATATTTTTTATTTGTGGAGGATAATATAAATTCCTTTCATTTTTTCATATTACACCTGGATTGCCTGCATGCTGGGCATCGCCCACATGCATAGAAACCAGAAAGAAAGGAAAAAAATATATTATTCTAGAAACTCTTAATCTCATATCAAAGCTCTATAGCAATCCATAGGAATCATTTTTGAAAACTGTGTAAGTGCTGACTTTACCGTCTTTCATATTTGCTTACTAAATTCCTGTTTTCTCCATTGGCTGCAATTGTTTTTTTTTTTTTATATTGACTGACCTTAACCAATAGGAAAAAAAAATATTTCAGTCAATCTGAAAAAGAAGGATGATGCTATTGTATCTAAGGAGACTGAACATAGACAGAGACTGTAAGTCAGATTTTTGAAGGTAATGTACATTTTTGCGCAAATATTTGACAACTGCTATCTAGGGATTGCCACTAAGCTGTGAAATGAGAAAGAGCTTACAACAGCCGCTATGTACTGTTAGATGGTACAGTAGAAGAAATAGTAAGGGTCTCTTTAGCTAAAATAACTGCTAGTGATGTAACTATACCATAATAATTCTTGAATAGAAAAGACAATAAATGTGAGGGAGCGTAAACTATTCCTCTGTATACAATTATGGCATGCATTTTACAAACGTTGTGCATTGTATTTTGATTGACATAAATTTGGAACAACAAAGTGATGTCTTGTATTTATGTGGTATGTATATGCGGTGGTTTATACTTACTGTACCTTATGTTCCATAGCACAAAGCAAGACTGAGCCAGTAAGACTTAACACATACCATCTAAGAACACAGGAGTTTATTTTTTTATTAGTGTGTTAGGGTATGCACTTACATTCGACAGAGATCTTTGCTGATATAATTACAACACTGATTCTAATCAAGCCTTGCTGTCACATTGATTATGTACTTTTGGCAAAGCAATTTGGAAGAGCTAGCAAATGCAAATGTATTCCTTACTGCGTCCACTTCAAGCCTTCACATTGATCCATCATATATACCCCCGCTCTGTACCATTTTGAAATTAATATTTTTATGCTTGTTCAGGAATGTAATTGTCTGCTTCCTGAGACATGATGATTGTTCTTTTGGGGACTACTAGGACAAACCGAAAGAGTTTGAGCAATTTAAAAACTTCCATAATGTAAAATGAGCATTGAGGGAATGATTTAAACATCATTGCACCACGTGTTTCTTGGATGCAAAATGAAACCATAAGTGCTCTGTTGTGCAGCGGCAGATCACTGCCGCTGCATGCCACAGCCAAAAATGATAACCAATTTAATTATTACCTTATTGAACAAGGAAGACAAAAATAATATGTAGTGCATCTATAGTTAAACTATGCAGTTAAAACTCAGCTTAGGCAATAAAAGCAGACACTTAATGGTGCCTGTAAATACCTATGTTCATCTTCTAATGCATTCAAAGGATGCACTAAACCCACGCATCAGACCCATCATGGCCTAAAGCATAGCATTTATTAACCTAATATATAAAACATATACCGTATATACTCGTGTATAAGTCGACCCGTGTGTAAGCCGACCCCCTACTTTTGCCCAAAAAATATGGGAAAACGTATTGACCCGCGTATAAGCCTAGGGTGTGAAATGCAGCAGCCAGAACACAGGGACAGGGAGCCAGAACACAGGGATTTTAGCCAGAACACAGGGATTTTAGCCAGAACACAGGGATATTAATGCATATTAATGCCAGGACACAGGGATATCAATGCCAGGACACAGGGATATTAATGCCAGGACACAGAGACTGTAGCCAGAACACATAAGGGATGAGTAAGGTAGTTTAGTTTCACATTAAACAGAGCTGTGCTGCTTCTAAGAGCCGTTCTGTGCTTGTAACTGGGACTAAACACATTGGAATGTAGAGAATGCTGAGAGAGAGCTGCAGCTCTTCACTGAGATCAGGAGGTGGGCAGGACTGAACAGCTAACATCAGCTTGTCCAGCCCACCTCCCGACATCAAGCTGAAAATCTGACACCTCTCTCAGCATTCTCTACATTCCAATGTGTTTAATCACACTTACAAGCATAGAACGGCTCTTAGAAACAGAACGCCTCTGTTTAATGTGAAACTACTGATCACCCACAGGCACTGACTCGGGTATGAGTCAAGGGGGGTCTTTTTCAGCACACAAAATGTGCTGAAAAACTCAGCTTATACCCGAGTATATACGGTAGTCTAAAAAATATATAAAAATATATACAAAGAAGTCAAAAATCTGCCAGGTATGTGACCATACATACATAAGTCTGAATTTGGTGCAGGGACATCCCGCTATGCTTCTGGAGATCAGATGCAGCTACCTCCAATTAGAAGGAGATCTAGAAAAACATGAAATAATATGTAATTAACTATATTGGCGGAGGAACACTTGAGAAAAATTCAAAGTCTTGACTAATCCTTTCTAACTACAGGCTTGGTCTAATGCTAAAGGTTACCATGTATATGTTACCATATATATTTTAATTGTTTTCAGATTATGTTGTTTTATATATTTGGTTAATAAAATGTATGTTTTAGGCCATGGTGGGTCTAATTCATGGGTTTAATGAGTCCCCACTCATTTATCCACTCAATGCAATTTCCCACAAATGGGCTTGTAGATTATAGTTTAGTGATATATCAGGCCAGCAATTTATTATTTATTTTGGCATCTTCTAGATCATCCTTTTTCAACCTTTTCACACCAAATGAACCCTTGAAATAATTTACAGGTCTCGTGGTAACCCTGCAAAAATGAATTTATTATGGGTCAGTGCCCCTTACATTGGTGGTCACTAGGAAGAATTACATACTTACAGTGATGATCAGAAAGCCACAGACAGCTAAATGTTCATTGGTGTCATACCACTGGTTCTGTCAAATGGCGTTGGACCTGGAGTCACTCAATAATACATGGCTACTTTTTACTCTTAGAAAAAAAGGCAAGATGTGCATACTCAGCATCCTGTGTTTGGGGATTTCAAGGACTCTCTAGAATATGATTGCAGGTATTTGCAGGACCTTCTTGATGCCTGGTTTTAGATTCTAAATTTTAATTGTATAGGCATATTCAGCAAAAATAAAAAGAAGGGGTGCACTGATATAAGTGCAGTAATGTGTTGATCTCTCAGCCCACATCTCAGTTCTATACAAAGAAGGAAAAGATCCTACCAATTGTGCCATCACCTGATGCGATACGCATACTTTCATGCATATCCTCTTTGACCCACCCGGACCAGTCAGAATTTAAACCTGCAACCTGCTGAAGGCCAAATATAGTGATTTTAGAACCATCAATATAATCCAACATGGCAGACAGTCTAAAACATCTCTAAGTTACTCTTATCTACTGACCAGAGAAGTGCTTGATGCCCACTACCCCCCCCCCCCACAATTGTTGCTCACCATGGAACCTCTATCTTACCATCTGAACTCTGCACCTGCTCAGGGCACCACAAAGTAGCTGCATACACAGACAACCTATTTTTTCCCCCTTAGGCTTTGTTCTCATGGGCCTTGCTTGCCTGCATGGGTGTTCCCTGCCTTCTCATGCTGGCAGTCCCGTTCATGTCAATTGGGATACAGCAGCTGTCCAGACACAGCAGCTGCTCCCAGTTTTACATTTGTGAGGGTGAGTGGCCCCGAATTCAAATTGCCTGTGTTCAGGGGCATACATCTGCATCCACACAGATGTCAAATTGGGAACAGTGTTTGTGCCTGTGTAGCCACTGCATCCTAATTGACATGGAACATGTTTGAACCCATGCAAGCAAACCTGGCCTTCTCATGGTTGTACACTTTAGTACACACCTGTGAATGAAGCCTTACTAAACCTGACCTAATACTCCCCTCATTACTATCATACCTTAGGTCCTAGGGGTCTTATTATCCCCCACTACAGCTCACAGACTTTAGAATGACTTCACCTTTAAATGGACCTCCTCTCATATTTGATACCTGGGAATTAATATTTCTTCTGAACTTTCAAAGCTCTTTGACCTCAACTTTAAGTCCATCCTTGTCACAGTCAAACGTGACCTAGAAAAATGGCATAAGGGCACATTTACCTGGTTAGTCACAAACAACACCATAAAAGTGAAAATCCTCCCAAGACTCACTTACTACAGAAACTACCGATTGCTAAGTATCTTGCAGACATACGATCCACCTCCCTTAATTTCATCTGGGCCCAACAGAGAATGATAATTAAACATTCTGTTCTTAGACTCCCAAAGACCAAAGATGACATAGTCTTCCCTAATTCCATTTAATATTTTGAGGTGGCTCATATAGCAATAGTGCTCCACTCATCAATGTAAGCAATGGATCTAACTGGAGCAAGACTTAACTTTCCTTCCACCCAGAGGGTTGCTTTGGATATGTGCTCTTCTCCCCATAGATCTGTAAACTCATCCACTGATAGGTCCCACTAACATTATCTCTCGAAAAATATTAAATTCCTCTAAAATGTCTTTGATATTGTCCCCACTTTGGCCTATCTTGCCTGACTTCCCTCCAAGTTATTTGGAGGCCCGCTTTTTTGTTTGATCAATACAATGCCCTTTAGAAACCTCCACATCCACAGAGATAAAGACTTTCCGTCTCTTGACTAAATAAGGTCTACTTTTGGGCCTGAACTAGATTAATGATGCCTCCTTCAGATAACACGCTACTTCAATCCATTCCAAAACATGCTTCTCTCTTCCAATCGCCAACACTTTTCAAAAAACTTTGTCTCACAGATATGCCCCTCAGACATTCCCTATCCACTACTCATATGATCTTTTTGGACACTGGGGACCATATATTATTATTAGTATTATTATACAGGATTTATAGAGTGCCAACAGTTTGTGCAGCGCTTACAACATGAGGGCAGACAGTACAGTTACAAAACAATTCAATACAAGAGGAATCAGAGGGCCCTGCTCATAAGAGCTTGCAATCTAGGAGGGAGGGTCAAGTGATACAAAAGTTAATAGCTGTGGGGAGGGGAGCTGATGGAGAAAATTGAAGTACACTTGTTAGGTGAAGGCACAATAGGTTTCTTTGAAGAGATGGGTTTTCAGGGATCGCCTAAAAGCAAACAGAGTAGGAGATAATCGGACAGATTGTGGTAGGGAGTTCCATAGAATGGGAGAGGCTCAGGAAATGTCCTGGAGGCGAGAATGTGAGGAGGTGACAAGGGAGCTAGAGAGCAGGAGGTCTTGGGAGGAATGAAGAGAACGATTAGGTTGGTATTTTGAGACTAGCTTAGTGATGTAGCTGGGAGCAGAGTTGTGGATGGCTTTGTAAGTTGTTTTTAGCATTTTGAACTTAATTTGTTGGGTGAGCGGGAGCCAATAGAGGGATTGACACAGAGGAGTAGCAGACACTGAGCGGTTGGTAAGGTGGATGAGCCTGGCAACAGCATTCATAACAGACTGAAGGGGGATATCCTCTGTAAAGATAAGCCAATGAGAAGGGAATTGCAGTAGTCAAGGTGGAAGATGACCAGGGAGTGAATTAGGAGCTTTGTGGTGGCGTTGGTAAAGGGACATATTTTGGAGACGTTGCAGAGGTTGAGGTGGCAAGATTTGGATAGTGATTGGATGTGGGGCCAAAAGAATAGTTCAGAGTCCAGGATTACACGTAGAACCTTGGCATGTGGGGATGAGCTGATAGCTGTGCCATCGATCTTGACAGAGAAATCAGGGGAAGGGGCACGTGGGGGAAGAAAAATTATGATCTCAGTTTTGGATAGATTGAATTTGAGGAAGTGGTGTGACATCCAGGCTGATATGCCTGTTGGTAAATGAGTGATACATGAGGAGACTGAAGGAGTGAGCTGAGTGTGAGAACGATAAATTTGGGTGTTGTTGGCATAGAGATGGTATTGGAAGCCATGGGAGGCTATCAGTTGACCCAGGGAGGAAGTGTAGATTGGCTATCTGTGGGGTCTGCCCCCCTGCCCACCTGTCTCACCATCTCTCCCTACTGCCCTCGGTGTGTTTCCAGCTCGGATTATCACCTGTCTCCCGGCATGGCTCCTACCACAGGCGATGGACTTACTGCATCTGTTCAGCTTCGATAGCTCAGACGAGCTGCACTGACTACTCTCCACACCTGCATATGTGGACTGGCTTTCATCAGTTCAATCAGAACCCCAGCTTGAAATGGAAGAAGCCAACCAACACAGGTTTTAGTGCATTTACCAGCCCTGCAGTTAGAGGTCCAGAGTGGGTGCTGATATCAGACAAACTACATAGCAGCATTTGGCTACTGTGCTGGGACTGGTGAAGACCTATACTGCATACATTGGAGCCCTCAGCATTACATCCAGTGAGTGATCTATGGACACAGGTTGAGACCGCATGACATCCACGGCGGCGGTCTCCCTGTAGAAGCCTTCAGATCACCGGCAGATTACATAGCGGCTTTATGCAGGTTGAGACTGCCAGATCAGATTGGCGGCAGTCTCTCTGTGTGTGTCCACAGCATCCCAGCGCACAGCACGGCAGCGTCCAAGGGTCTCCAGATCAATCAGCCACAACCGTGTGTTATATGTGTCATCCCTATGGGAACTGAACTGCATAGTGACAGGCAGAGCCCCTGCGTCCAACTATACCCTTATTATCATCTGTATGACTTTGCCACAGTTGGGAATGTGTGCCTCAAGCCTCCCAGCCCCCATGCATTAATTGCCATTTCATTTATGTGTCTGCAAGCTGGTGACTCCCAAGCCAGGTCTGGACCTAGTGCACTAGGAATGATTTTTCAACCACACAATGTACCAAAAGGGGTTAATATCTTGTGGTAGGACAGAGGTTGGGGCATTTTTTATCAAGGGGGGCAGCGAGGGGTTCTCAGCTCCCTGGAACAATTCCCCTCCCCACCTCCTTTTCAGAGGGGGAAGAGGTCAGTTAGTAGGTAGGTGGGTATAAGGGCTGGGGTGGCTCCTCTAGTGGGTGAGGGGTGATAGGACCTCTTTGGGGGCACTGGGATGTGAGATGGATGGTGCTGGCCATGTCATGTGGATTATTATGTTTAATAAAATGTAGTTGACTTATATGGTTGGTGCAGTATTGTTTTTGTTTTGTGAGTAAGTGTAGATTGTCAATAGGAGAGGTCCAAGAACAGAACCTTAGGCGACCATATACTACCTTCATTCACTGGAAAGTGTTAATTGAGCTTTTATCTAAGCTTAAATTAACTACATGCTCTTATTTGTCTATTAATCCTCTATGTACAATACAATTCAAGAGTCAGGTTATAAGCTTCTTTCTAGGTGGCACAAGACCCCCAATTTATTACATTGGATCTACCCACAAAGCTCATCATTCTGCTGGAGCTGTAAATCCTATCCTGGCATTCTGCTTCACATCTTCTGAACTGCCCCCTTATACAAAGACTTTTGGAGTTTGTTGAAACGCCTCTGCCACAAACTAACAGATGTTGAGTTAGACCAGGACTCAATAGCATATCTATTCCACATTACTCACTTATGCATTACAAAATATAAGGCATCTTTACTGCTGCACCTCCTAAACACAGCAAGGGCTGTGTTCTTGCACTATGAAAACAAAACAACTCCTGCGCTCTGATCCATCGGCCCAAAGATGAGTAGGCAAAAATATGAACGACAATAACCAGTCACTATATGTATGAAAGTCACTTTACACTCTGTGGCCTTACTGCCCTCCTCAGGACCATGGGCATCCAAAGGTACTATGAAAAAACACAAGAGAGGGGCGCACCGACCTAGTGCAATACCATTAAAACGTTTATTAAGAACAATAAGGTAAAATATATATACTCACAAGCAGAGCAAATTAAAAGCGTAGAAGTGTGGAAATGGTGCCTTCAGCAGACTACATGGTCTATACCTCAGCAGAGGGACCAGGCGGCGTCCATATGGCCAGGCTAATGCGTTTCCAGGGCGAACCCTCTTCCTCAGAGCCTCTGAGGAAACGCGTCCCTCATTATGGGCCAGTGGTTCTCTGAAATCATCAACACTATGCATATGAAGGATCTCACCTTCTCTCTGTATAACCGTAAAGAGAGATTCCAACAAACCTATTTCTGCTGTGTAGATTTACTATACTCCACACAACATCAATCGTGTTTGTGATCTGATGCTATGATACTCCATTATCTCTGCCTACCAAGTCCCCTCTCCCATATGCTCTCCTCTGCATTGGGAGCTTCCCCGTGACTCCTCATATCCCCCTTCTCTAGGTTGTATGCAAATTTTTGCCTCCTTCTCTGCCCAATCCCCCTCCCCCCTCTCATCCTCCCACTCACTACCTTTTCCAGTTGCTTTCTCACTGGCCAACAAGTGGTGGTTGCTTCTCTCTTTCAACCAGGCTCATGTTTTGCACCAGAAACTCTGCATCTATAGTAAGTGCAATTGTGTGTTCTCATGGTTTTATTACTTGTGACTGCACTTCTTTTTATTTTTGTATTTTTCTGATACTTTCTTGAAGAAAACTTTATGACCAGTGCATGATAAAGACCTAAAACACCACCCTACCAGTGTATCGAATAGGGCAACTTTCTTGTTATCTATTTATATTGTTATATTTTGGGTGCACTTACTAGATACAGTGCTAATGAGCAAATCCTTACTGGGCTATTTGATACCTACTCTTATAGATTCAGACTGCAGGGAAACTTGCCATGTGTCTGTATCTAAACTGGCATGTACAATGTGTTATAAGTCTAGGATGTCTTTATTACTTGTTTAATCCTGGTCATTAACTGACTGGTATATGGTGGTTTCTACTTATTTCCTGTGGTATGCTGTGCATATAAATAAGCACTCTATTAAATAACACACTTTAAACTACTGTTGAATAAAGCTGCTTCTATTAGTTCTGGTGTGTTTAAAAAAAAAAAAACAATTATTCCTATCTTCTTTATGTATTTTGTCTAAATTTTATATGCACTTTTTAATTATTAGTGTACATTTTGGAGAATATGAACTAAAATATAAACAAAAAGTGTGGCGCTCCCTCAAAATATCATCATAACATCTTAAAGTCCATATCAATAATATTGCAAAGATTAGCAAAACACAATAAATTGAAAAAACAGAAAAAAATATGGTATAGAGATTAGAGTTGATCGAACACCTGGAAGTTCGGGTTCGGCCGAACTTCGGGAAAAAGTCTGGGTTCGGGACCGAACTTGACCCGAACTTTATCCCGAAATCAATGGGGACCCGAACTTTTAGGCACACAAATGGCTGTAACAAAGTCCTGGAAAGTCCTAGAGGTCTGCAAAAGGAAGGAAAATGGGGGTAAGATTCGGACAAGTGCCCTACAAAGAAATGGGGATAGGGATATAACTTAAAATAATTTTTAAGCTAAAATCACATAAAAAAATAAAAAATGGAGGTGGATGTGGAGTTGGAGGTTGAGGAGGCGGTGGAAGTGGCGGTGGAGGAGGAGGTAGCCAACACTGTTTTTTTGTTTTTTTTGTGCATGAAATGCACCGCTAGCCGCAAATGTAGTTTTTAGATTTTTTTTTTTTTTTAAAACCAGCGATATAGACATTTTTTTTTATTTTTGTGCAAGAAATGCACCGTTGGCTGCAAATGTAGTTTTTGGAATATTTTTTTTTTAAACCAGCAATGTGGACATTTTTTTTATTTTTGTGCAAGAAATGCACCGCTAGCCGCAAATGTAGTTTTTAGATTATTTTTTTTTTTTTTTTAAACCAGCGATATAGACATTTTTTTTATTTTTGTGCAAGAAATGCACCGTTGGCTGCAAATGTAGTTTTTGGAATATTTTTTTTTTAAACCAGCAATGTGGACATTTTTTTTATTTTTGTGCAAGAAATGCACCA
>BLSH010198472.1:314634-341744 GCA_018402905.1 Glandirana rugosa
TTTTTTTTTTTTTTTTTTTTTTTTTGTTCCACATCAGTCTTTCGCCAGTTCTCGTATTTTCATGTTGGTTTCATCAACCCAGTATTGGCTACTTCACATCATTTGTGGAGAAAGGAATGCACATAAAAAAACATAAGAAATTTATTTATACATCTTATCTTAAATCATTCAGCCCCTTTTACAGTCTAACTTTCATCCATACACACCCTTCACACCAACACACTTACTCCCTTTCAAAAACACCCTTTATTTCCTTGGTATTTTCTATGTTGCTGTTTTCTCCTACTATCTTCTTCTGCCCCCTATTGTGTTTGTTTTACCCTTTGCTTCCATCTATCCCAATATTGTACATTGTTTCCTCTTTTTTTTTGTATATGTTCTTCATTTGCTATCGCTTTATCTACTTCTTTAGCCCAATTTTCTAACGATGGTGGATTTGCTGCTACCCAATTTTGGGCAATTAATTTTCGTGCCAAGAATAAACACCTGATTATTGGTATTTGCTTCTTATATGGTGTCTTGTCTTTTGCAATGTAGCCCATTATGCACAATTTTGGAGTCATTTCTAGCTCAATTTCAAATGTTTCATTTATTGTCTCCATTATTGCTGTCCAATATCTGTGCAATTTTGGACATCTCCAGAGCATGTGTATCAGGTTACTGTTGTCTTCCCCACATCTTGGGCATTTTGGGTCTGATCTATAACCCATTCTAAATAGTCTCAGTGGCGTATGATAGGTCCTGTGTATAAGCATCAGGTGTGAAACTCTCTGGGATGGCGACAAAGAGACTAGTGGGCATATCTCTAGGATCCTTATCCACTGTTCTTCCGTGATTCCACCCACATCTCTGTCCCATTTCTCCCGACTTACTTGTTCCTTGTCTACTTTCCTTAGGCCATCGCTTAGTTGTCCATAGATTTCTGTTATGACCCCCTTTGCTTGTGTTTCATTTATTAATTTGGTCATTTTATTCAATTCACACCATTCTGGTCTTGTATTATTAAATTGTCTCTCTAGTGCATGTTTTAGCTGCAGGTATGTATAGAAGGACTTATTTGTTAACCCATACTCTTCGCATAATTCTTGATATGTTTTCATGTTTCCCTCTTTATACAGCTGGGTGAGCCTTGTCACTCCTGAACTTATCCATTCTCTGTTTCGTTCTATTTTTAGTACTTCTTGTAGGTTATTATTATCCCATATTGGGGAATAGTTTGTGAATCCTTGGTGTCCCAGTATTTTCTTTATTTCCTCCCATGTCTTAATAATCAATTTTCCGGTTGGGATCTCATGCGGAGTTTGCCCTGCCTCCAATACTTCTATACCTGTCTTGTGCTTCGTTGCGTTCTTTATTAATTCCATATTCATATCACCACCCTCTACGGTATTGCAGCCCCGCTGGTGCACTGCCTGTGTCGCCAAAAAGTAGCTCCATGGGTGGGGGATCGCTAGTCCTCCTCTACATCTGGGGCTCTGCAGTACCCCTAGTCCGATCCTAGCCTGCCTCCCTTTCCATATCAATTCTCTGAATAATACCTCCACTTTCCGGAACCACCCTTTCGCCACCCATACCGGTGAGTTCTGTAGTGCATAAATCAATTGGGGAAGCCAGATCATTTTTATTAGATTGCATCTACCGGCCACTGACAGTGGAAGTCTTTTCCATATTCGGCTCTTTTCTTTAAATTTCTTTAGTAGTTCCTCGAGGTTGTCTTTTATATATTGACTCGGGTTTTTAGTAATATATACTCCCAAATATTTTATTTTGTCTGTTTGTTGTATGTTTACTTGTCCATTTACTGTATTAACTTTATCAATTGGCATTAGATACGTTTTCTCCCAATTTATTTGCAGTCCCGACATTTTCCCAAATTTCTCTGTCAGATTCAGGACAGCTTCCAATGTAGTCTGTGTTTTACTTAAAAACATTAATAAGTCGTCGGCATATAGAGCTACTTTCTCCTCCCCAGTTTTTCTTTGGAAGCCTTTGATCTCGCTAGAGGCTCTAATAGCTATTGCTAGAGGTTCTATCGCCAGTGCAAATAGCATTGGCGATAATGGGCATCCTTGTCTTGTTCCACGTGTCAGTGTAAACGACTCCGAAATGTGGCTATTTGTTTTTACTCTTGCTCTTGGCTTGGCGTACAGTATTTTCAGCCAGCCCGTAAACTCTGGACCGATGCCAAATCTGTCCATCACCTGCCATAAGTAGTGCCACTCCACTGTGTCAAATGCCTTATTTATATCAACAGCTAGGATTGCTCTGTGATCTTCCTTAAGTGTTGGTAGTTGCATGTTTAAGTACGCTCTTCTAATATTTGTATATGTAGCCCGTCCTGGCATAAAGCCGGATTGATCGGGATGTATATATTTAGATATTATTTTACCTAGCCTCGCAGCCAGAGCGCTGGCTAGAATTTTAACGTCGGTTCCCAGAAGGGAGATTGGCCTATATGATGTTACATTCTCTTGATCCTTTCCCTCTTTTGGGAAGACAATAATTGTTGATTCCATCATTGACTCAGGTAATCTATTCTCTTCTTTAGCCTTATTTAATACCTTCAGTAGTGTCGGGACAAGGATCTTTCCATATTTTTTATAGACTTCTATTGGGAGTCCGTCTGGCCCTGGTGCTTTTTGATTCGCCGTTTTCTTAATTGCATCCCATAGCTCTTGTTCCGTTAATGGGGCTTCTAAGCTATCCCTGTCCTCGGCTGAGAGTCGCGGGATTTCCAATCTTGATAGAAACTCCCGCGTCTCTTTCTCCGCATTCTGTCCCTGTGTACTATATAGGGTCTCATAGAAGTTCTTAAATTCTTTGTTTATTTCTTGGCCTGTCGTTATAGTCCTACCCCCTTCCCTCTTTATTGCTGTTATGCTACTCGATCCTTTGTTGCTTTTTATTAAAGTTGCTAGTAGATGGCCTACACTTTCCCCCTCCTCAAAGAAGTCTCGTTGCTTGAACCTACGTCTAGCTTCTGCCTTATCTAGTTGAGTCTGACTGTATTCCTCTTGTGCCTTAACCCATATCTTGCATTTCTCCTCTGTTGGATCTTGGATGTATATTTTTTCGGCTTCTACCGTTCTATCTCTTACTCTATTTATGCTTTCTCTGGTCTGTTTTTTGCATCTAGCTATCTCCTGTATCATTATGCCTCTAGTATAGGCTTTGAGGGAGTCCCACACTATTCCCAATCTTGATGTGCCTTCATTTTTATTTAGAAATTCTTTTATCTGTTCGCCAACCTCTTCAGGGTTGTTTATTGTTTCGAGCCATTGGGGATTTAACCTCCATGTTTTATATCCGATGTTTATTTCCCGCCTAATCCCCACTATCAAGGGAGAATGATCTGAAATCCCCCTTACAGCATAACTGATGCTTCCCAGTTGTTCCCACATCTCCTTATTCCCTATTGCCATATCGATTCTTGACAGGGAGCGATGTGTCTTAGAGTAGCATGAGAACTGCTGTTCAGAGGGATTTCTAGCTCTCCATAAGTCTTTCCAGTCCATTTCCTCGACAATTCGCGCTAATGCACTTTTTCCTTCCAGGGTAGCATTTTTTTTATTTGGAAATCTGTCTAAATTTTCAGATATAACTCCATTAAAATCTCCGACTACCAGGATCGGAATCTCGGGTTTATCGGAGGCAAAGGCAATTAATTTGGTCAATACATCTGATTTAAAGAGTGGGGGTATATATATATTTGCCAATATCAACTCTTTTCCTTCCACTGTACAGTATAGAAAGATATACCTCCCTTCATTGTCTTTTTTGACTATTTTACACTCAAAAGCGACCCCTGTCTTTATCATGACACTTACGCCCCTCGAATATGCGGAGTGTGTTGAGTGGTATAGTTGTTGGTATCTCCTGTGTGTCAGATGTTTAATTGTTTCTGCTACTAGGTGTGTCTCTTGTAGGCACACAATAACTGCATTATATTGTTTAATTATTGCATTTACTGCACTTCTTTTTCCTATATCATTTAAGCCTCTTACATTCCACGAGCATATTCGCCAATCACCAGCCATCCTCTGATCTATACCTAATAATTTTTGCCCTTTCTATTATGTTTTTCCCGCTAAGTGTATTTGTTACTGCATATATTCCGTGTTGTGTACTCATATTCCCTTTCTGTTTGTGTTCCTTACTTACTATGGGGGTATGTCCCTCTTTCTCTTTACTCGTGTTGCCATATAATGTTGTGTTCCTATTTGGTTTTTTCTTTATATTAGTGGTATTCCTCTCATTCACCCTGTGCTTCCTTATCCTCTTACCATTCACTCTATTCTCACACTTCGCCCCCATGTGCACATAACCACCTGTTGGGCTTTTTTTGTGACCGTTCTCATCCACAGCCCCCATACCCCTCTCCCTCCCCCTCCCCCAGCCCCCACGTCCACCCCACCCCTCCTCCCCCATTTGCACAACACTCTACCTTGAACCCACAATACCACCTATCGCTCAAAAGAAAAAAGAAAGAAAAAACAAAAACCCACCCGGCAGCCCACCCCCCCCCCATTGAGTGTTGTGTAGAGATTGGGTGTATTGGTTAAGCTCCACGTCCAGCGGCCATGATTAGGATTTCTATATGTCATTTTCCTCCCGATGCCTGGGGTTTCTTTCTACTCTTTCCCAGCCAGTGCAGTGCCTCTTCTGTTGTATTAAAAAAGATGACTTCACCCTCCGCTTCTATTCGTAATCTCGCTGGGTATAGCATCGCATAAGTGATTTTTAGTTCTTGGAGCCTTTTTTTAATATCCGCATATTTTGCGCGTTTCTTTTGTACTTCTGGTGAATAGTCCGGATAAATTGAGATTTTATTTCCGTTGAAGGTTAAAGTCCCCTTCTCTCTTGCCCTCCGTAGAATCATCTCCTTATCTCTAAAAAAAAGAATTTTAATCATAAATATTCTTGGGTTTCCCCCTGGTGGTGGGGGTCGGGATGGTACTCGATGAGCCCTTTCAACCGCAAAGAACGCGGAGAATGTTTCCCTTCCAAAATTACCAATCAGCCAATTTTCAATAAACTCTATGGGATTTACACCCTCACTTCTTTCCGGGAGCCCCACTATTCGCAAATTATTTCTTCGTAGTCTATTCTCCAAGTCTTCCATTTTGGATATATATGGATCGATTTTCTTTCCCAGGAGCTGCGTTTCGGTCTTTATTGGGCTCATGTCATCTTCTAGTTGACCAATCTGTCCCTCCATCTCCTTCAGTCTTTCCTGTGTTTTCTATGCATCGTGTCTAATCAGGCCGATTTCCTCCTTAAGGCACTTTAGTTGTTCATTCAATTCCTGCACCATTGATTTGCATGCATTAACTGCCTCCAACACCTCCCGCATAGTCGGCTCTGCTCCGCTATCCGCTTTTCCTGTCATTTTTGTTGATGGGGTTTCTAGTTTTTGATCTCCCTTTGTCTGACTTTGCCGCGCTACCGATCCACCTGCTGTAGTTTTTGTTTGTTTTGTGGGGGTGGTTCCCCCTTTCACGGGGGACTGAGCGGCTTTTTCCTGTACAGTAGTTGTCAGGTTCTTCTTGTCTTTAACCATACTAACGTCTTTAGCCCACCGGGGCCCCTATCTTCTTTTCTGCGCCTCCCGATGGTGCGGGACTATCGCCCCATCCGGTGGTCCGGCCAACGTTTAGACAGAGTTCTGCTGTTTCCAACAATTCCCAGCTATCCTGGGGGCCCCCAGCCTTCGCTTCATACCAGGTTCACTATTAGGTGTATATATGATATGCGAGGAGGCCCGCTGGCCTTCCCGCCTAGTTCTCGCGGTTCTTTCGGTAATTGTATAGCATTTATACGGCAGTTGTATGGTCATGCAGTTCATGCAGATTCTAGGCTTGTACTTCCCCTAGTATTTACCCCTGCAAGGTCTTTTGATGATGCAAGGAGGTGTCAGCTAAATATTTTCCGCTCTCTCAGCCCCCCTTCCCTCGCTCCCAGCTAGTTTCCTCTGATGTCCTGTAATATGTATTTTATATTAGTGAGGAGGTGGGGTGCAATAAGGCCGAAGTACAGCAATCAAACGCTAGTAGGGTTCTATTGGCCACTCTCTCCAATGCTGAAGAACATATGTATTCAGAAACATTTGTTATTTGTTGCAATAATTGGATCACCTAGCATTTGTTAATCGGTCTGACATTCCTGAGGGTTTTAATTCTGATTTAGTCTCTCACCCTCAGTCTCGCCATTCAAAACACAAGAACAGGGGAAAAAAAAAAAAAAAAAAGGAGAAAACATCCAGTGGAAACAACAAGTTGGAAGGGGAGTTATAGTCTGCTCTGTATTCTTTAAAAATAGTGAGACACCATACCTCTGAGGCTTGCCATACCTCCCTTCATAATCGCCTTTTGCCTCTCCTATAGTTGATCGGGCAGTGGTTGGTGTCTTTTCTTATAGCCGAGCAGTTCTCCTGCTCTTACTCCAGTGTTGCGGCTCCAAGCGGTGTTGAGCGAAGCGATCCGGAGCGATCCGGAGCGGCGTGTCTGAGAGCTCCCGCGGTGTCCGGGATGTTCTTCTTGTACGCGGGCTGCATACAGATCCTCCGCGTAGATGGCTCAGACAGTCAGCGGCTTGTTTGTTGCACTGTTGGGGGGCAGAGCGCGGCTATGAGCCCGTTAGTATCCGGCCGCATCCCGCCGACCGCGGCGTCCTAGGCATGGGGAGAGACGTGGGCTGCCCTCACCTTCCGCTCACCTGCACATCCGGTCACCCAGTGGTCATCTTAGAGGTGTGTTTGGGGTCGTTATCATGTTGGAATACTGTCCTGCGGCCCAGTCTCTGAAGGGAGGGGATCATGCTCTATTTCAGTATGTCACAGTACATGTTGGCATTCATGGTTCCCTCAATGAACTGTAGCTCCCCAGTGCCGGCAGCACTCATGCAGCCCCAGACCATGACACTCCCACCACCATGCTTGACTGTAGGCAAGACACACTTGTCTCTGTACTCCTCACCTGGCTGCCGCCACACACACTTGACACCATCTGAACCAAATAAGTTTATCTTGGGCTCATCAGATCACAGGACATGGTTCCAGTAATCCATGTCCTTAGTCTGCTTGTCTTCAGCAAACTGTTTGCGGACTTTCTTGTGCATCATCTTTAGAGGAGGCTTCCTTCTGGGATGACAGTGATGCAGTGCAATTTTATGCAATGTGCGGCGTATAGTCTGAGCACTGACAGGCTGACCCCCCAGCCCTTAAACCTCTGCAGCAATGCTGGCAGCACTCATATCCAGAGATTGTCTTTGGGAAATAGATGTATGATGCTGAGCACGTGCACTCAACTTCTTTGGTCGACCATGGCGAGGCCTGTTCTGAGTGGAACCTGACCTGTTAAACCGCTGTATGGTCTTGGCCACCTTGCTGCAGTCCAGTTTCAGGGTCTTGGCAATCTTATTATAGCCTAGGCAATCTTTATGTAGAGCAACAATCCTTTTATTTAAGATCCTCAGAGAGTTCTTTTCCATAATGTGCCATGTTGAACTTCCAATGACCGGTATGAGAGAGTGAGAGCAATAAATAACACCAAATTAAACACACCTGCTCCCCATTCACATCTCCAACCTTGTAAAACTAACAAGTCACATGACACCGGGGAAGGGAAATGGCTAATTGGGCCCAATTTGGCGATTTTCACTTAGGGGTGTACTCACTTTTGTTGCCAGCGGTTTAGACATTAATAGCTGTGTGTTGAGTTATTTTGAGGGGACAGCAAATTTACACTGTTATACAAGCTGTACACTCACTACTTTACATTGTAGTAAAGTGTCATTTCTTCAGTGTTGTCACATGAAAAGATATAATAAAATATTTACAAAAATGTGAGGGGTGTACTCACTTGTGTGAGATTTTCTGGAGGACCTCGGGTTTGTGGGAGTTCACTCTGTGCCTAGTATTAGACAAAGCTTTTCTTCCTTGTTTCCAGACGTGGTGGGCTGAATACACTGAATGCAATGCTTAGTATGCAACATGTAGTTTCCTACATTTTTGGAGACCAGGAATGTTGTTTAAAGGGATAAAATCCTCATTTACGTGACATGTTGAAAGAGGAAAATTCTGCAAAAATATATAGAAGTATGTTCTAGTGTTAGACAAGTGTATGCTAAGTATAGACAGGATATATCTGAGGTCAAAAGGAGAGACTGGCTGCATACTGTATATGGGGGATGTTTTGCTCATTGGTGGTGAGTGTTTTCAGTGAGTCATGCCAGTATGAACTGCGGTTAAGAACTATTTGGGCAACTTTTATTTAAAATGGAAACTAAAAGATCATAACACTCCAGCTGCCCACACAGGGCTTTTTAGCTCCACACAGCAAAAAAAGATAACAAAAATACCAAACCACCTGGCTCCTACTTCAGCAGCACTACTGCTCATGTCACTGGTCCCTCAGACCTTCTCACTAGCTCTCCTGGCCCTCTGGACTCTCTCCTAGCTCACTCAGCCTATAGTCACAGCTCCTTGCTGCATGGACCCACTCCTGGCCTCTCAACAGGGGTTGTTCCCACACCCCGGGCTCTGTCCCTCCTTACAGATTCCCTCAGTCCCCTGGACTTGCCTAATCACCCCAGCCTTCTCAGTCTCCTAGACTTTCTCTTAGTCTTCAAGACAGCCACTCCAACTCTCTCAACCCAATGGACAAGAAACCTCTCCAATGTGGAATACTGTCTCTTCAGTAGAGCACTTCTGTCTCCAAACAAGGTCACGCACCTTTCTTCAAATAGGATCATGTATCCCTCTTCACTGTAGCCCTGAAATTTACCCCAGCCTTGCTTATAACGAGTGCACACATCTGTACACTCACACAACCAGCAGGTTTCCAGTAAGACCTGGACACAGGACTGAAAGCTATGTCCCACCTAAGACACTTTGAAGTTCTCAAGCTGCATGACCCAATCTGGGATTAAAAATCCCTGAGAAAGCTGTAAACATGGTTTTCTCTGATCACAATAGACAACTTCCCTGCACTTTGCATTAAAATTAATTTTACAGACGCCACTTTACAAACACCATAAATAACAGTCAGATTGGGATATGAACAGACACTAAGATATCACTCTTCAGACGTCTCTAAATTAAATGTTACCACATCGGTACACTTTTAGAGCAAACAATTATTCCCCCTTGTAGATATCCTAACCAGTTTTATTAAATTTGGCAGACAATAATCTGAAGTTGACCACTCAGCCCATTAACTCGCTGCAGTTGAATTAAAGGTAAAAGTCTGTCTAATACTATGCCAATGCGGCCAAATATAACTATCTAATTATGTGTGTTAGGAGATACAATGGGGTAGCAAATCAACTAGCACAAAGCTATTGAAACCAGAAAATGAATACAATTATCAAGACAAACAGAGAAAGTATATTTACCCTCCAAAAGCAAATGTAATCTTTAAAATGGCTGCTGACCAGGCCCTTAAAATGGCTGCTGACCAATGGGTGGAGTTTGTCTTCCCAAGATGGAGTCTAACTATGCTGGAAGATGAGGGTCCCAGGATGTCTGATTTGTGTTCCTGATGAGCTGTCTGTTGAAACTTCAATGTCTGTCCTAATGAGATGTGGGATGATCCCGTAGATGATGGGTGTATGGTCTATTATTTTCTTTCTGCCTACCTAACATGCTGTTTTATCTTTTAAATATATACCCCTTGAAATTACACTAAGAGGATGTATTTGGTATTATTTACTTATTTCTCATTGGTGCATTATGTTATTGATTGACTATTTGTGTGTACAAGCACCAGCTCAATTTGGCCACCAGGTAGCACTCTGGGCTAGGAATGTATATTTTCAGTTTTCCATGTAGAGTCTAAATCTTCTATAATATCTAATCTTTATAGTAACTAATTTTTATAGGATACTAAAGATTTAACAATGTTATTTTAGCTAAAAGGCATAAACTGTCTTGAGGGTCTGATGGGCATATTTATAATTCCTAATCTACACATGAAATATTAGTTACAACGATGTGTAACTTCTCACATAGCAGTTCATAATTAAAATATTAATGATACAAGGAGAATAATTTGTATACTTAAACTTATTCTTGGGTATGGCCACATTATAGCATACACATTTTTAAAAATAATAATTCAAAATAAAAAAACTGTAGTACCATTCCAAAACACTTTTTGTCAATAGGATATTATGTAAGGATAAAGTATTTTTGTATCCAATCAACATATATACAATTAAACATTTTTTTCTATTTAAAGTCATTATTTATAAATATGCCCATTATTGCTAGGTTATTTTGCTTGGTAACAGGGTTTAGAATAATGTTAGCTCTTAGTCCTTTGTAGGGAATATGATCTCTTGCATAGATACGTGTTAATATTACAACAGTGCCATAAGGTCTTAACCTTATGACTGGAAATATAGTCTATGAAATTGGCCTATGTTATATGAGTAATTTGAGCTATGGAACCATAGAAACTTTTGCAAGCAGTTCATTTCTGTTAGTGTTGTTTATGTCCTTGGTGTATTTTACCAGCCTTAGGGCAATGGGGAATTGCTGGACACACAGGCTTGTTAATTGTTTTGGACAATAGAGAAAAGATATCCTGTGTACTTCCCCATATAATGCTGGACCAAGTTTGCAGTGCCCAAGGACTGGCAAACATATAAAGCAACTTGAATGACGAGTGTATTGCACCTAATCATAAAACTGGTTAAGTTGTTGAGGCTTTGCAAAAATGAAGCAATTCCATCTTGCCCAAATGTTCATAAACTTGTTGTCCTGAAGTCTAAACAACCCTCTAGACTCTTAGCAATTTCGTTTTTTTCATTTGTTTGGGAGGAGCTCACTGTACTAACATTGCATAGTTATTACAGTGATCTCCCCATTGAGCTATTGTGTTCTGACAGGGGGATTGCCCCCAGCCAGAAAAAATGGCTGTGAGCGCTAATCGGCTGCTGTTTTCCTAGCAAGCCCATTTGACAGAAGCCAGGCAGGCTGCTGTACACAGCAAGCGGATAACTAAAATAATTGCAAAACTGCAGTGGTGGAGGGATCTTCCCATATCCCTCCTTGGAAGATGTAACCTTATCCAGGTGGTCAGTTTTGCTCAGTTATTATACCCTTGCAAACCATTCTATTTTTACACTTGCACAAAAACATCCAAAGATTAAACTTAGCTTTTTCCAAATCTATTTGAAGAGGTCACAGACCTATGACGGCATTAGATAAATTGCAATAGCCAAAAATGTATGTAGAAGTAAACTTACCCAATATTTAGTTATAGAATGTATATAGTTTTTTTACATCACAACTAAGGCTGGGAAAACAATGCCTCGTACTACACCAACACTCTTCTTTTTTTTTTCTTTTTTTTTCCGGACCAGTTTGCCTTGGTCTTATACATTATTGACCTCTTCCCCCACTTTGTTATTTCACTTTAAACGTGTCATCGTGGGGTGACATCTCATCATTTCCGGTCTCCCATATCCTTGCTTTTTATTTCCCTTTTTCATTTTTTTAACTTCCCATTCTGATGGGAGACTTAAATATGCTTCCTTCTATTACCCTTGTGGCCATTCCTTTATGCTCCATTTCCCCTCTTCACATCCCCGGGTTACCCTCCTACCCCCTCTAGGTTCCGACCGCTATTTCTCCCATGCTCATTATCTCCGTGAATGTACTGGAGGTTTTAAAGCTTATCCATCCCTTCCATTTTTCAGTTTCGTCTTCTATTAGCTCTTCTTCTCTTATTCTCAGGGACTCCATGTTTCTTATCTCTTCCACTCTTAGGCGCCATTCCCTCATCGTTGGTATTTGGATTTTTTGCCAATATCTAGGGATCAAACTTTTTGCTGCGTTTAAAAGGTGTGGTAGAATCGTCCTTGTGTATTGTTTGATGGACCTGTCTGTCCGATGGAACAGGCAGGTCCATGGGTCTCTTGTTATCTCTAATCCCGTTATTTCTTTTCTCAGAGCCACTACCTCTTCCCAGTATTCCTGCATCCCCTTACACTCCCACCACACATGCGTCATTGTCCCCTCGACCCTACATCCCCACCAGCACCATTTTTCCCGCCCTGGCTGTATTTTAGACATTCTTTCCGGGGTGAGGTACCATCGTGAGAGACATTTATAATTTGTCTCCCACGTTTTACTGTCTATAGCAGATTTAAACACCAGCTTTGTTATCTTTTCCCATGCGTGCTCCCCCGCCTGTTTCCCTAATTCCTTCTCCCATCTATCGAAGCATGGCGGGCGTTCCTCACCTCCCAGTTCTACCATCATATTATATAATTTGGATACTCCCCCTTTTCTTTTCTCCCTTTTCATACAAATTTTTTCCAATTGTGTTATTTCCCTTTCTGTTCTTAATGGTTGTGGTAGTGCGTTAACAAATTGTCTTAGTTGGTGGTACCACCATGCGTCGATATCGTGGAAGTCTCCTCTACATTTTAATTCTTCTAATGTTGCTATTTCCCTTCCCATTAATATATCCTTTAATTTTGTGTCTGTTTTAATCCATTTCCCAAACCATTTTTCTTTCCCAGGTGCAAAGTAATTTGTTCCACTCAGTGGTGTATATGAGGAATTAAATTCCCATTTAATTAGTGCTAATAGTTTATCCCACTCTTTAAGTGCGGTATGTGTCAGATTGCTTGTGTCTTCTGCCAATTCCCTGTAACCTCTTGGGATCCACTATGTCCCCTATCCCGTTCATATATACTCTCAACTTGGGTATGAGTGTCTATTTGAATTTTTTGTAATAAAACACGGGGAACCCGTCGGGTCCCGGGCTTTTCCCTGGTGCGGAATTTTTTATTGCTGTGTCTATCTCCTCTGCTGTTATTGGTTCCTCTAGCCCTTGTACCTGTTCTGCTGGTATTTTAGCTAGGTTTGCTTCTTTTAGGAATTCCTCCATTTTAACTCCCCTTTGTCTTTCTTCTTTTTTATTCTCCTTTGATTTTATTGTGTACAGTGCTTTATAGTATTTTTGAAATGCGTCTGCTATTTCTATTGTCTTATATACTATTTCCCCTGTTTTAGTTTGTATTTTTTCAATGTAGTTTGAGGCTTTCTTTTTTTTCCAATATCCTAGCTAAGTTCTTCCCGATTTTATTGCCTCCCATATATCTTTCCTTTTTTATTATATTAAATGTTTTCCTTGTTTCTTGCTCTATCATTTCCTTAAGCTCCTCTCTTTTTATAACCAGGGCTTGTAATGTCCTTTGGGAGTGATCTTTCTTATGTTTTTGCTCTAGTTCGTATATTTGCCTTATTATTTCTTTTGTTTTTTCGTTCCTTTCTTGTTTTTCCCTCCCACCCATTTTGATCAGGATCCCCCGGATATATGCCTTGTGTGCCTCCCACAAGGTCGGCATTGACACCTCTCCTGTATCGTTCAATTTAAAAAAATTGCTTATCTCCTCCTCCAATTTTTCTTCTTTGGCTTTCCCCCTCAGCAGTTCTTCGTTTAGCCTCCACTCCCCCCTATCCTTCCTTTTATCCCTTTCTATTGTCATTGTCATACTGACTGGGGCATGGTCCGACAGTGTGGTTATCTCTATTCTAGTTTTAGCTACTTGTTCCAGTATCCTATGTTCTACCATTATGTAGTCTATTCTTGAGTACGTCCCATGCACGGGGGAGTGGAACGTGTAATCCTTTCCTTTTGGGTGCCATGCCCTCCACACATCTATCAATTGGCATCTAAACAGTTTTTCCTTCAATCTTTTCAACTGCACGTTCCGAATCCCTTGTGCATGGGACGTACTATCCCATTCTGGGTCCAGTGGTAGGTTAAAATCGCCTGCCATTATCACCTTCCCTTTTTTAAATTCCATCAGTCTATCCAATACCCTTATCAGAAATTCTGCCTGGTTTCTGTTCGGACTGTACACGTTCGCTAAAGTCATTTCTTCGTTATCTATCTTCCCCTTTAGGAAGAGATATCTTCCTTCTAGGTCGGCCTCTCTCTCCTCCAGGGTGAACTGAACCCCCCTTGAAAATCCGGTGGCCACCCCCTTGGCCCTACTTGTCTGTGAATCCCCCTGGTACCATACTGGGAAGTCCCATGAGTATATCTTGGTCCTCGTGTTCTGGGATATATGTGTTTCTTGTAGGAAGGCTATTCCTATTCCATATCTTTTAATCTCTTGGAGTATTTTATGTCTTTTCGTTGGTGTATTCATTCCCCGTGTATTATATGTCAGGAATTTGATTTCCGTCATTTGTCACTTTTTACCTCCTCCCTTTACCTCCTCTCACCTCCAGTACTTCTCTTTTGTCAGAACCTCCAATGCCTACCCTCCCCCCCTTCCCCTTCCTCCTTCCCTCCCCCCTCCCCTCTCCCCATCGGGGTATTGAGGCTCATCTCTGCCCCGCCCCTCTCTGGCAAACAAATTCTCTACTTCCAGGGGACTCGTTCCCGTTTACCCCTGGGGGTCGAGCTTCCCTTGTAACCCGGGATGCTAAGATCCCCTGGCTGATGCATCTCTTATCTTCCTGCTTGTCTCATGTTCTTACTTCCTCCTCCCCAACCCCCCTCATCTCTCCCTCCTCTTCCTCTATGCTTTTTTCTTCTGTGTATTCTTTTTTTCTACCCTCTGCCATTTTTGTTCTCCTTTGGCCCTTGTCCCCCCCTGTTCCCCTCCCATCCACCCCTCCATCTCCGGCATCTGTATGTCCAGTTTCCTACAAAAATCTTCTGTTTCTTCTGGGAATCTTAATCTGGCAGATCTCCCCTCTTTTTTTCCTATAAGGCATGCTGGGAATCCCCAAGAGTAATTTATGTCCTGTCTTCTCATCTGTTCTGTCAGCGGCTTCAGTTGTCTTCTTCTCGTTCTCGTCTCTCTAGCCAGATCCGCATACACTTTTACTTCTGTTTCGCCGTACTTTACTGGGTTAGTTCTTATTCTCTGCCATATTTTCTCTTTATCTTTATATTTGTGAAATCTCACTATCGCATCTCGGGGTATGTCCTTCCCCAGCCCTGGGGGTTTCCTAATTCTGTGTACTCGTTCTATCTCTATCTTTTCTCCCTCTCCCTTTCCTAGGACTGGCCCAAATATTTTATCCATGACCTCCTATAGATCTTCTTCTTGTTGGGCTTCTGTTCCACTCTCTGGAATATCTCGGATCCTTAGGTTCCTTCTTCTATCTCGGTTCTCCTGGTCTTCTATTTTGTATCTTATGTTACGTTGTTCGATCCGGAGAGAGTGTACCTGTTCCTTTAATATCCTTATTTCTTCCCCTTGTCTTTCCATTCTCTCCTCTGTTTCTTCCAACCTACTGAGGATCTGTCCCAGGTCCCTGCGTAGCCCCCCTAATTCACCTTTCAGTGATATCTCCAGATTCTGGAACATTTCCGCTATCTCAGACTTTGTTGGCATCGATGTACTTAGGGGCTGCTCTTCTCCCAGGTCCTGCCCCTTACTTAGCAGACCGGCACTCCCTAGGGTTTCTGATCCCATTAATTGTCTTTTTTGGGTTCATTTGTTTGCTGAGTCTTTTTGTTTGCTTTTTGCTCCGTATTGTTTTTCCGGGCTCTCCAGTCTGTTTTCCTGCACCATATACTTTCTTATGGTACTTGGACTTGCGCTGGTCCTGGGGGGGTTTACCCCTGCTCTTCTTACCGGTTTCCCCCTCATCCTTTCTGGGGGGGCCACCTTCAATCTGTAATCTACCGGCTTCCTTATTTATTCTCTGGTTTTCCCGGGGGCTTCTTTCCTTCCCAGCTGCCTCAGCATAATGCCTTTGATAAGGTAGCTAGGTTCTATGGTACTTGCTTCCTATGCGGGGGGGTATCAGAAAGGTTCACGGCTATCCTCCTTCCCTGATTAGTCCTTTTAGGTATCAGGTTTTTTAGTTCTGATGTGCTCTGTGGTGCTTTTAGATCTTTTTAGGTGTGTATCTTGCTTCCTTGCGTGGGGGGCCTTTTCCTTCTTACTTCCGGTGCTGTGTATATCTGTATATTTATGTGCATAACCTTCTCCCCCCACCAACACTCTTCTCAAAGCCACATTAGTATGGCCATGGTCATTGTTGAGAGTACTACATACTTTCTGGAGCAAGTTACCAACTCATAATAAATACAATATCCTATTATAAAACACACTCAGTGGTAATTGGGTAATTTCCTACAGTTTCCATGCCCTATCTCTAAATTAATGTCTCGCAAATCCTCCCCAGCATTTCCCAGGGCAGTGACGGAATGATCAGGGTTGCAGCAGTCGCACCTGCGACTGGGCCCTGGAGGTCTGTCACTGCAGGGGGGCCCGCCGCACACACACCTACCAGTATAGGGGGCCTGCCCACCTCCGCCCACCCGTCTACCAGTATGAGGGGCCACTAGTATGAATGGCCCGCTGCCCGCTAGTATGACTCCATCTGTCTGTCTGTACATTCTGGCTCGTTCCGCTGTGGGAGGGGAAGGGCAGAGGGCTTTTGCCTGCTGGCCGCTGCGAGTCTGGAGTGGACACTGAAAAAGAAAGCAAAGTCAGCTGACTAGCTGACACCAATCAAGTGGAGGGGGGGAGAACTCCACTCTACGAGGAGACGGAGCCCCAATGAGGCAGAGAGGCCTCCTGGAGGCACGCCACAAGCTGGAACGAGTGAATGTCGGGGCCATGGCAGGGTGAGGGCGAGCATGACGGAACTAGGATGGCTGGCAGGTAGGCAGCGTGCTCTGCTCCTCTTAACATGAACATGATGGTAACAGGCTGGTCTGCATGGCATGCATTAATGGCAGCCATCGCTCCTCAGAGGTTTCTGCAGGGGGCACTCTGGAGGTACTAACTTAGTGCCTCCAGAGTGCCTCTTTACAACCTCCTCCAAAGTGACCCCTTCGTTCCTCCTCCAGAGTGACCCCTTCGTTCCTCCTCCAGAGCGACCCTTTAGTTCCTCATCCAGAGTGACCCCTTAGTTCCTCCTCCAGAGTGACCCCTTAGTTCCTCCTCCAGAGTGACCCCTTATGTACAGTAATACTAAGGAGGCACTCTGGAGGAGGATGTAAGGAAACACTCTGAAGGAGGATGTAAGGGGGCGCTCTGAAAGTACTGAGTTAGTACCGCCAGAGCACCCCTTAGATCCTCCAGAGTGCCCCCTTAATACCACTCTGGAAGAATCATGGGGCACTCTGGAGTTACAGATGTAAGGGGGCACTCTGGAGTTACAGATGAAAGGGGGCACTCTGGAAGATGTAAGGGAGCACTCTGGAGTTACAGATGTAAGGGGCACTCTGGAGTTACAGATGTAAGGGAGCACTCTTGAGTTACATATGTAAGGGGGCAATCTGGAATTACAGATGTAAGGGAGCACTCTGGAAGATGTAAGGTAGCACTCTGAAGTTACAGATGTAAGGGGGCACTCTGGAGTTACAGATGTAAGGGGGCACTCTGGAATTACAGATGTAAGGGAACACTCTGGAAGATGTAAGGTAGAACTCTGGAGTTACAGATGTAAGGGACCACTCTGGAGTTACAGATGTAAGGGAGCACTCTGGGGTTACAGATGTAAAGGGACACTCTGGAGTTACAGATGTAAGGGAGCACTCTGGAAGATGTAAGGGGGCACTCTGGAGTTACAGATGTAAGGGAGCACTCTGGAAGATGTAAGGGAGCACTCTGGAGTTACAGATGTAAGGGGGCACTCTGGAGTTACAGATGTAAGTGAGGACTCTGGAAGATGTAAGGTCCCCTTTGGAGACATTGATGCAATGATGCAGGGGGGCATGCTGGAGGATGTAAGGTGGGACTTTGGGGGCAAGTATGTAAGGGGGACTCCAATTTATAGGGGGAATGCTGTGGACTTTGATGTAAAGGAGGACTCTGATGGGAATGAAGCACTCATCCTGACTGCTGCAATCCATATGCTGTTTTGTTTATTTCATACTCCTGACCCTGCACTCTATACATTATGTTGTACATAGACCTGACCAAGGTGTTCATTTTCTCAACAGTTGCTTTATCAATGAAAAAAGTAATTGGTGGTTGACAACACTTGACAGGAGGGAAGAGCACTGGGGGAGGGGGGCAGGGGGTGCCAGGGGGGGGGGCCTTCATGGTTTCTTACACTGGGGCCCTGAAGGTTCTAGTTACGCCACTGTCCCAGGGATATGAATTACCAGTATTTAGACAGTGGAAATTGAAGGTGATAGAGAGCATGTGACAAATTCTAGACTCCCATGGCTGTCTCATGACTTTTTCAGCCATGCAACACAATTATAAGATGCCACCTACATGGTTTTGACAATATGCCCAGTTAAAAAAAAAAATATTCCCACTAAAAATGGCTGGCGACAGTCTCCCTTACTTACTTCCCAGGCTTCTCCCAGGTTCTGGAGAAACCACTGGAAAAAAAGAATATATAGTGGTTTTATTCAACTTTAAGAATTGCTCTGTACCCAGACCCTCTATTGCCAAAGGAAATTCTAACAAAATGAACTGTCTTTCTAAACCTTTCCTTTCTCTACACACTAAACAAGGTATCATAAGTGAATTATGGAGGGAAATACAATTGAAACTCATCTACAGGGCATACCAGACCTACATTATACCTCTTATGGCTTCCCCTGATTGGCTCACTTACTACCCTAAGTCCAAACTAGACCACCTCAGTTTTACTCCTCTGATAAGACAATGCCTAAATATTGAAACTTATTGATGGTTAGTACTAACATACACTATAGAGCAGGGATATGCAATTAGCGGACCTCCAGCTGTTGCAGAACTACAAGTCCCATGAGGCATAGCAAGACTCTGACAGCCACCAGCATGACACCCAGAGGCAGAGGCATGATGGGACTTTTAGTTTTGCAAGAGCTGAAGGTCCGTTAATTCCATATCCCTGCTATAGAGTATGGTCTCTGGTAAATAAAGACAGCTCTGCCCCTCCATCTGCCTTTTGCATATACCTGCTGTGGACACACAGATGAGGTATAGTGGTAAGATGAGAAATATTATGTCTTTTGGCTGCCAAGAAAACAATACTGTCACACTGGTTTTGAACCAATCCTCCTGGCTTGGAGTATCTTCAGGTCATCTTACATCACCTAATGTTAACAGATAAAACTAATACCAAGAGGAATCCATTCCTACTCATTAAAAACATATGTAACCTTTATTGGCATTCCTGGACTCTGAAGTACCCAGAGCTCAATTCATTGAAATGATGTCTGACTTTAATACATGTACTGATATTACACAAACAAGTGTCCATTGAGGATTATTTTCTTTTGTGCTATCTTTCAGTAATTAGATGAATTAAAGCAAAATATCAAAGTAAAATACCCATAGTAGGCCTCAGTATAACCTCTCTTCACATATGGACCCCTATAATAACAACAAAGACTTAAAAAAAACACTCTTTCTCTTATTGTTTTGTACCTTAGCGTGATAGGCCATAAGACATTCATTGCAACTTAGTAATTCTTGCTATCACTCATCGGCATAGTTAACAGTGGTCAAAGTAACATTAACATGTCATCATATTTTGCATCATCAAAAAGGTAGATGCCAGACCAGAAACAGAGAGCCAAGGTTCCCATAGCCCAGGGCTTGACAAATTTGCTTGAAATCTAGGAGCCAGACAGATTTTAAACTAACAACAAAGATTTATTTTCAACGACAAAAATAACAGATCTAAAATGAACACATAAAGAAGACTAGAACCAAACATCATAGGCACTTATGTAGATAATGAATATATTCCTATGTGAAACCCCAGGTGTTTCTTACAATGTGTCATTTTTTTCACTTGGCATTTTGTGCCCGTGAACATGCCTTGTACTTTTGCCATTAAAGTACCAATGATCAACAGCCTTTGCAGGATCACAATCCTCTATTTCATGTTGGTCATCAACAAATCACCTAAACATTCTTGCTGCATTGATGTTCTGAACTTATTTTTTATAAAGTGCATTAACCACTTGCCGCCCACCCACCGTCGGGGACGGTGCGACTCTGGTTCTGGGTGGACGTCATATGATGGCTCACCTGAAACGGGCGCTCCCGCACGGTCGCACCGTGTTGCTAGGACACAGTGTGACCCCGATCTGTGTAAAGAGCTGATGATGTGGCTCTTTAACCATGTGATCAGCTGTGTCCAATCATAGCCGGTCACATGTAAATACAGGAAGTGCCGGAAATCGGCGCTCCTCGCCTCACACTGACAGAGTGTGTGGTGAAGAGAGCAAATCAGCGCCATCTCCTTGCTGGGGACATCAGGACAGGTAATCAGGGCACTGATCATCAGTGCCCTGATTACAAAAATCAGTGCCCACCAGTGCCAGCAATAAGTGCCCACCAGTGCCAGTAATCAGTGCCCATTAGTGATGCCAGTCAGTGCTGGCTTTCAGTGCCCATCAGTGCTCTCCATCAATGCCTATCAGTGGCACCCTTCAATGACCATCAGTGCCCATCAGTGCCACCTACCCATGCCACCTATCAGTGCCCACCAGTGCTGCCCATCAGTGCAGCCTCATCAGCCCACATCAGTTAAGGAGAAAAATTACTTATTTACAAAATTTAAACTAAGAAAAACTTTTTTTTTTCAAAATGTCCTGTCTTTTTTTTTTTGAGTAAAAAATAAAAACCCAGAGGGGATCAAATACCACCAAAAGAAAGCTCTATTTGTGGGAACAAAATGATAGAAACTGTGTTTGGGTACAGTGTTACATGACCACACAATTGTCATTCAAAGTGTGAGAGTGCTGAAAGCTGAAAAATGGCCTGGGCAGGAAGGGGGTGAAAGTGCTCAGTATTGAGGTGGTTAAGCTAGTTTGCCAAAACCAGAAATCTGTCTGTGTTGGAGAGTGCCAAATCCGGAATTTGACCCAGTTTCTTTCCTTTTCCAGAGACTTTAAATTCATACCATTCATTGTGGATTGCATGCATGCATTTATCATGCATTTCAGGCAGTGAGAGTTGTTTCTGGAAATGAAGGGGGGGGGGTGCCGTTGGAAAAATACTCTTCACTCCTGTTCTTGTAGCAACTGTAAACTTTTTAATTCCCCCACACTTTCTTGTCCCACTAACAATGGTTTTCTGGATAAATATTCTAACCCCTCACTGCTCTATCCAAAATTAAAAAAAAAATAAAAGAACCTTGAGCTCTACTTTCAGCCATGATCCAAATGGGTATTAGATAAATATATAGAATTTCTTGATGTCAGAATAAGCATCGTTACACTGAAACATGAATGGAGTCAAGAGCTCCCAACACTGATCTGTAACACTGAAAGAATTATTCAAAATGTTTGTTTTGTGTTATAATGTACCATTATTACCATGGGTACACCGCTTGTCCTGGTGAAAATAACTTTTTTAATCTCTTTATTGAAGCCACACTACATCTACATTTCTTTGTATAAAACAATGAGGGTAATGGCGCCCTAGCCTAACAAAACGAATAAAGTGCAAATAGTGTGACAATTGTGAACAATAGGGTCGCTGCCCCTTCAAAAACCTTAGGTGATCAGATGAGCAAACAATGGAAGTCAAGCGCTGACCCAATATTAGAAAAAAGAAAAAAGAAAATGCAATAATTCACAAATACAGTCCAATAAGTCCTTCAACAATCGTCCATTTGGAGAAATCCAATAACCAATGTGCATCAACATAGATTCCAAATTCTTCTATAGGAAAATTTTGAAATTAGATGGCCACTCACCAGATGGTTTGACCCCCTTTTTACGGGAAGGTCAAAATACGCCTCTGGAACCACTGTTCCTATAAAGGGAGGTGGACTTTCTCTCTTCTCTCTCTGGGTCTCGTTCCGCTATTGAGGAAAAAAGGACTCCACCAAGGACACAGATGAAAGGATCATTGTGTAGTATTTAATTGCAAATTAACGATAAAAACAGTTTAAACGTTTACACTCACATTTCCATGTGCCTGAGCCTGGCACTAGGTTGACCAACGTGTAGCTCGTGAGCTACACGTTGGTCAACCTAGTGCCAGGCTCAGGCACATGGAAATGTGAGTGTAAACTTTTAAACTGTTTTTATCGTTAATTTGCAATTAAATACTACACAATGATCCTTTCATCTGTGTCCTTGGTGGAGTCCTTTTTTCCTCAATAGCGGAACGAGACCCAGAGAGAGAAGAGAGAAAGTCCACCTCCCTTTATAGGAACAGTGGTTCCAGAGGCGTATTTTGACCTTCCCGTAAAAAGGGGGTCAAACCATCTGGTGAGTGGCCATCTAATTTCAAAATTTTCCTATAGAAGAATTTGGAATCTATGTTGATGCACATTGGTTATTGGATTTCTCCAAATGGACGATTGTTGAAGGACTTATTGGACTGTATTTGTGAATTATTGCATTTTCTTTTTTCTTTTTTCTAATATTGGGTCAGCGCTTGACTTCCATTGTTTTCTCATCTACATTTCTTTATGTAGAACATATTTCTGTACAGTTAGGAAACAAATACTAATTTCCTGTGTAGCCAGCATTACTTTTATTTTGCCATTTCAGCTTATCACTGTACATCAGCTGTTTCCTTTCTCATGCAAATCTCTCCTTTGAAAATGTTGCTTACCTAACAGTTTTGTTAATTTTGTTCTGTTGCTGCATCATTAATTTGCTTTCATATTAGTCTTACTTCCTTTAGTTTCTTTTAATCTTTCAATTCCTATCCTTTTATAATCTGTGCCTGTTGCAAAATGACTAGTTCTTGATATTAGTCATTTGATAGATCACCAAATCTGCAGTACATTTGTGTGACGTGGGAAGGCAGATGCATATCATATTGAAATGTATTATTGCTCATTGGTGAGGCACTGAAAAATGTGTAGAAATATAAGCTTTGTTATTGTCCTTTTTCAACATGTATGTCAATTTCCTTGAGTCAAATCCCAGAACAAAAAAAAAAAATACCCTACGGTTTTTCTTTTATAAAATAGCCTTAGCCTTAGCTATCCAAACCTATGTTATACTTTTTTCAACACTCTGTAAAATGTATTGCCAGATTGGGGCCTTGGATGACTCCAGCAGGTCGCCTGTGTTACCAGATGTAGCACCCTCTAGCTTAGTGTGCTAGTACGATAGTTTTTTTTTCTGTAGTGTAGGTAAAGTGTTTGGCTTGGCTGGCAGCCAAGCCTGTGTTTTGAATCTGGGTCAGGGTGAGTGATCCAGGGAGGCTGGAATAACTCATCAGGCAGTATCTCTGATACCTTCCCCTACTTGCTGGAACTTTGCAGAAACCTCCAGAAGAATGAAAGGAGGTTAGAAAGAGCTGCCTGGAGTATTGATGAGGGCGCCAACCAATCCCCAACCAATTGGTTGGTATCTGTCATACAATCCCAGTATGTACAGTATGTATATTTATGGTTGACAACCTATATAACCACTGGGTCAGGCTAGCAGGGGCAGTGGAGATGGAGTGCTGAGGAGGCTGTTGGAGGCCCTTGATGGTAACCCCCTAGTCTGGGGGGGGTTTGACTTTGGGCCTGGGGCTCGGGTGCAGGAGGGATCCTCTGACTGTCCAGTGCCACGGAAGCAGGTGTGAGGACAGCAGGAGCCAGCGAGAACATCCAGGAGATCTCCAGGAAGGAGACAGCCGAGTGGCTAGTGAGTGAGACAGTCGGGGAGGACTGAGAGACAGACTGCCACTCCTCAGTCCTTGCAGGCTAAGATGATTGTAGAGTCATTGTGAGAGAATTGTGGAAGATGCGCCAGGAGGGCTAGTGAAAGAGGCAGCTGCAGCCAGGTGGGCTGGCAGTGCTTGAAGAGGTGGTGCTAAGATCAGTAGCCACAGAAAGGCAGCTGGACACTGGGACTTTTCTACACTCCAAAGGGGCCCACAGTCCCTGCCTGTAAAGGTCTGTTACTGGATCTGGAGTGTCTTGTCAGATCCCCCAAACACTGTTCCAGCTGGGCCTTTGTGTTTCTGCAAGATTTGTGCAGGAAGCAAAAGAGGAGTGTATACTGTATATGGATGGTATATAGTTGTGTCCCTAAAGAGTTTCTTTTGCTGGAACGTCAAGTAGGTATCCCATAATACCCCTATCTCTATCCAAGTTTAATACCCCTGATAAACAAAACAAGCAAAGTTGCTGGACTGTTTCCTGACTCAAGTGTGCTGTGGAAATTCAGTGTGCCTGGCTGTTCAGGGTGTGGGACCCCTATTCACCAGCGGCTCTTAAGGGGGTAGTGCTACACAGAGGTACCCTGGACTACACTGAGAGGGATGATGCTCATGAAGACAATGGCAACTACCTGTTTGTGTTTTGAACTGTGTTACTAAAGTATTGATTCTCTGCTGGCTCTCTGTTGTAATAGAGTCTAATGGAGACTATGCTTTGCAGCCATATCACCCTGATTGAGCCATAGAGAAGCTGTTGTGAAGAATTCATGCTTGTGCAGGTTGCATAATCTGTTTTTATATTATTCTGCAGTGTATGCATGCTTTTTGCCACCATGGACCTGTTTTGCGTCATCACTTCTAACGCTGTACCCGTTTAGCAAACTGCAAAATACTGTTAAGTCGGATTATTCAGGCAGATTACCTATTCTGTTATGTCAATACTTTGGGGGGTTCACTCAAATGTAATGCTGTTCAGTCCATTCAGTAAAGTACATTTCAGGGCTTTTTGCCAACTTTTTTTAGAAAATAAAGTTCCAAAACTCACACAAGCTTACTCTTGCAGGGGTTTCAGCATCATAACGACAAAAAAAATTTCCAGCCTCCTGGCTATCCAGAATCTATAGTCCCAGAGCCTGTATCCACACAGACTCACTATGTTATCACATCCAGCTTTGTGACAAGTAAACTGCCTAACTTGGGCTGCACAGGCTCCTGCCTGATTACACATAGTTACTCTTAGTACCTCTTCAGATGACAGCCTGGTCAGATTAAATTAGGGCCAGGGTAGAAATTCTCTCAGTAACTTACTTACAGTACAAAACTAACTCAGGAAGGGACACAGTAACTCTATCTGGCTAATAATGTTAATAGCAGGAATCATGCAGTAAAATACATCTGAACAGTGGCGGCTGGTGAAGTTTTTGGATGGGGGGGCACCAGGCCCCGTTTGCAGCCAGTGACACAGGTGGGGGCAGTTTGCAGCCAGTGACACAGGGGGGCAGTTTGCAGCCAGTGACACAGGTGGGGGCAGTTTGCAGCCAGGGACACAGGTGGGTCAGTTTGCAGCCAGTGACACAGGTGGGGCAGTTATGTAGCCAGTGACACAAGTGGGGGCAGTTATGCAGCCAGTGACACAGGTGGGGCAGTTATGTAGCCAGTGACACAAGGTGGGGCAGTTACGCAGCCAGTGACACAGGTGGGGCAGTTATGCAGCCAGTGACACAGGTATGGCAGTTATACAGCCAGTAAAACAGGTGGTGGCAGTTTGCAGGCAGTGACACAGGTGGGGGCAGTTATGTAGCAAGTGACATAGGTGGGGCAGTTATGCAGCCAGTGACACAGGTATGGCAGTTATGCAGCCAGTGACACAGCTGGGGGCAGTTTGCAGGCAGTGACACAGGTGGGGGCAGTTATGTAGCCAGTGACACAGGTGGTGGCAGTTTGCAGGCAGTGACACAGGTGGGGGCAGTTTGCAGCCTGTGACACAGGTGGTGGCAGTTTGCAGGCAGTGACACAGGTGGAGGCAGTTTGCAGCCAGTGACACAAGTTGGGGCAGTTATGCAGCCAGTGACACAGGTGGGGCAGTTATGCAGCCAGTGACACAGGTATGGCAGTTATTCAGCCAGTAAAACAGGTGGGGGCAGTTATGTAGAAAGTGACATAGGTGGGGCAGTTATGCAGCCAGTGACACAGGTATGCCAGTTATGCAGCCAGAGACACAGGTGGGGGCAGTTTGCAGCCAGTGACACAGGTTGGGGCAGTTATGTAGCCAGTGACACAGGTGGTGGCAGTTTGCAGGAAGTGACACAGGTGGGGGCAGTTTGCAGCCAGTGACACAGGTGGTGGCAGTTTGCAGGCAGTGACACAGGTTGAGGCAGTTTGCAGCCAGTGACACAGGTGGGGGCAGTTTGCAGCCAGTAACACAGGAGGGGCAGTTTGCAGCCAGTGACACAGGTGCGGGCAATTATGCAGCCAGTGCCACAGGTGGGGCAGTTTTCAGCCAGTGGCACAGGTGAGGGCAGTTTGAAGCCAGTGACACAGGTGGGGGCAGTTTGCAGCCTGTAACACAGGTAGGGGCAGTTATGTAGCCAGTGACACAGGTGAGCAGTTTGCAGCCAGTGACAAAGGTGGGGCAGTTATGTACCAAGGGACACAAGTGGGGGCAGTTATGCAGCAAGTGACACAGGTGGGGCAGTTATGTAGCCAGTGACACAGGTATGGCAGTTATGCAGCCAGTAAAACAGGTGGTGGCAGTTTGCAGGCAGGGACACAGGTGGTAGCAGTTTGCAGCCAGTGACACAGGTGGGGGTAGATTGCAGCCAGTGACACAGGTGGGGGCAGTTATGCAGCCAGTGACACAGGTGGGGCAGTTTGCAGCCAGTGACACAGGTGGGGGCAGTTATATGGCCAGTGACACAGGTGGGGGCAATTATGCAGCCAGTGACACAGGTGGGGGCAGTTATGTAGCCAGTGACACAGGTGGGGCAGTTATGTAGCCAGTGACACAGGTGGGGCAGTTATGTAGCCAATGACACAAGTAGGGGCAGTTATGCAGCCAGTGACACAGGTGGGGCAGTTATGTACCCAGTGACACAGGTGGGGCAGTTTTGCAGCCAGTGACACAGGTATGGCAGTTATGCAGCCAATAAAACAGGTGGTAGCAGTTTGCAGGTAGTGACACAGGTGGTGACAGTTTGCAGCCAGTGACATAGGTGGGAGCAGATTGCAGCCAGTGACACAGGTGGGGGCAGTTATGCAGCCAGTGACACAGGTGGGGCAGTTTGCAGCCAGTGACACAGGTGGTGGCAGTTATATGGCCAGTGACACAGGTGGGGGCAATTATGCAGCCAGTGACACAGGTGGGGCAGTTATGTAGCCAGTGACACAGGTGGGGCAGTTATGTAGCCAGTGACACAAGTGGGGGCAGTTATGCAGCCAGCGACACAGGTGGAGCAGTTATGTAGCCAGTGACACAAGTGGGGGCAGTTATGCAGCCAGTGACACAGGTGGGGCAGTTATGTAGCCAGTGACACAAGTGGGGGCAG
>BLSH010198472.1:343682-357583 GCA_018402905.1 Glandirana rugosa
CGTCGCCGCCGACCACACCCTCCCCGCGATCCCGCGGCGGAGGGGCGGCCGTTTTCTCCTTTTTTTTTTTTTTCCTCTTTTGCCGGCGGGGAGGCGGCGCCCTAGCGCCCCTCCCACACCAGCCGCCGCTGCATCTGAAGGAAACTTTTTGGACTAGGACATCCCTTAAGGGCACATGGGCGCCGCCCCCTCTCTCCTCACCACCCCCTCTCTCCTCGCCACCCCCTCTATGTCATGGATAGATTCATAGCATGAATCTATCCATGGCTGCCCACGACCACCCCCTATTTATGCGGCCGGCCCCTTTGAGCGCTGGACGCTTGAATTACCACGGGGGGAGGTTACTTTGAAGCATCTCATTAGAGCCGTAGGCTCTAATAGGCGTCAATTAAGTGTGGCTTGTGGAGCAAAGTGTGCCGCCACAAGCCCTTAGAAAAACAAATGTACATTGCCTTTCTAACACTGAACCGCTCTCTTCCAATCAGGAAGTGCCGGTGTGTTACCAGTTTCCCGATTGGCGGAGAAGACAGGCAAAACTAAAGGATGCCATTCTCGTCAGGAGAGTAGGATGCATGGCCAAAGCACAGCCGCTCGCCGGACATCGCTCCCCGCTCGCCAGACACTGCCTGCTGCCCGCTCCTAGATGAGGTAAGTGGGGGACTTTGATGTACCGACTACCCCTGGGGGGCTGGGGGGTATTGTCAGTGCCGCGAGCACAGAGGCGGAGGGCTGTATATACCTATCTATCTGTATATATCTCTCTATGGTGCTGTATATACCTATCTATGGTACTGTATATATCTATCTGTGGTGCTTTATATATCTATCTGTGGTGCTGTATATACCTATGTGTAGTGCTGTATATACCCCTATCTGTGATGCTGTATATATCCCTATCTATGGTGCTGTATATCCCTGTCTGTGATGCTGTATATACCCCTATCTGTGATGCTGTATATACCCCTATCTGTGATGCTGTATATATCCCTATCTGTGATGCTGTATATATCCCTATCTATGGTGCTGTATATCCCTATCTGTTATGCTGTATATACCCCTATCTGTGATGCTGTATATACCCCTATCTGTGATGCTGCATATACCCATCTGTGGTGCTGTAAATACCCCTATCTGTGGTGCTGTATATACCCCTATCTGGTGATGCTGAGCTGTATACTCCTGACACAATGGGTGGAATCTCTAAGAGGTGGGGCTTGCGAGAAGTGGGAGGGGTCAAAAAGGAAGGGCGGGGTCAGGCGCACCCCCCCCCCATTCTAAAATTTCACCAGCCACCACTGGAGTTGTATGTTTCCTAATCTGTAGTGGGTCTTCTTTGGTGAGTCTTATTTAAACATCTACTGCCTCTCTTTCCCCTTTCAGTTCTCTTGCTGAATTTAGCCACAAATATTCAGACATAGACATCAGAGGAAAGCAAAATGACCAGCTAAAACCTTGGGAATCACCACTACATTTCTAAGTAGGGGAGACATGTAAGATTCTCTCTTCCCTACCACTATATAGTTCATGGCACCAGAACAGCCAATGGGCAGGCTCAAGCACTGTCATGCAGGAGTGGGGAGAAGGTCCATAGTCCTATGTGAGCTATAATATTGAGCTTACACAGGGTTTTTTACTCAGGGCTTTACTAAACTAATAGTGCAACGGAGAAGGGCAAGTGTCAGTGGCAGAATTGATGGGCTGTCAAGAGATTCTGTCACTTTGCCTTGAATGAGCAAAGTAACAGGTTCACCTTAATCTAATTTCGGAGATGTGTTCATTCATAGTTTATAACTTTTAGTTTTTGTAATCTTCTCTCATGTGTTATTCATCTTTCTGGGGGGTCAGATAGGGCTTTAATTTGTTAGCAGGATTGAATATATAATTTTTTTCCTAGGCTTTAATTAGGAAAAAAGCATGAATAACTAGAAAATATTGCATCAACCTGTCTTTTTTACCCATTACAACTTTGATATAATTATCAAAGATAATTGACAACGTCTTCTGACTAAAAATGTATCAATTCATTACAATTTTTAAGCAATGAAGCAGTAGGTAAAGCCGAAAATCAAAGTTCACCATTTAATTTCGAGGAGCTTTTATCCTCTTTCAAAGTCACCCTATGACACACATAGGAAAAAATAAAGCAAATTGTTATTGCAACATTAAGATACATTTAAAGTGTTTGTTATTTTGATGTAGTTAAAACCAAGCCTTTACAAACATGTTATACGTACCTGCAATGTACCCCATTGGCATTTGGGCTCCACCCACCCCCCGCCAAGTGTCTTTATAGCAAGCCGCTTACTATGTGGGCACTCATGTGTGCTGCCTCCTGAGCCCTGCCCTGTGTGTCCATAAAACACACAGAGTGGGGTTCGCCCCCCCCCTCCAACACTGACCCTGATTGACAGCAGAGGGAGACACTCTCACTGGTGTGTCTAAGACAATAAGGTGCAAGAGAGCCATGAGAGCCTCGACTCCCGTGCACATCGCTGGATCGAGATTGGGCTCAGATATGTATTTAGGGGTTTCTGCGGCAGGGGGGAGGGAGGGGGTGCTGCATGCAGAAGGTTTTTAGAATGCAGTAAGGTAAAAATAAACCTTATGCCATTGCAACCATTTTAAGTAAGGGAAAACTGGAAACATTTGGCCTGGAAGCAAACCTAACAAACTAGTTTTATAATGGTAGGAACAAATTTCTCTTGCCATGTTTGCCATGGTGCCTGATTTGTGGATGTGATGAAAGGTAGATGTTCCTAAAGGACATGGTTTATTTTGACACACCTTTTCACATCTTCATCAGCTTCCTTTGCAGCTCTTGGCATCCCATCACATGACATCTCAGAACTGCAAAGGAAGTTGACATTGGAAGATTTCCCTCTGCCATGGCTATGAATACAGGTATAAACATGAAGCAGGTATCTTTTACAATTCTTAGAACCTATCATATCTTATTAGCTGGTTTGAAACACCTTCTAGTTGGCCTGCATATACAAAGGCTATCTCCCTTTCAGTCTTTCATGAATACTGCTGCTAGACTCAACCAGCTTACCAAACATTCAGTAGCCCCCACCGCTCTCTGCCAATCCCTCCACTTAGCCCAAGGAATAAAATTCAACATAGCACATATAAAATTCATACATACAGTGCCTTGAAAAAGTATTCATGCCCCTTGACATTTTCCACATTTTGTCATGTTATAACCAAAAGAGTAAATGTATTCTATTGAGATTTTATGTGATAGACCAACACAAAGTGGCAAATAAGTGTGAAGTGCAAGGAAAATGATAAATGGTTTTCAACATTTCTTACAAATAAATATGTGAAAAGCGTGGCGTGCATTTGTATTCAGCCCCCTTTACTCTGATACTCCTAACTAACATATAATATAATATATAGTCCACCTGTGTGTAATTTAATCTCAGTATAAACACAGCTGTTCTGTGAAGCCCTCAGAAGTTTGTTAGAGAACCTTAGTGAACAAACAGCATCATGAGGGCCAGGGAACACACTAAACAGGTCAGGGATAAAGTTGTGGAGAAGTTTAAAGCAGAATAAAGTTATAAAAAAATATCCCAATCTTTCAACATCTCATGGAGCACTGTTCAATCAATCATCCGAAAATGCAAAGAGTATGGCGCAACTGCAAACCTACCAAGACATGGCCGTCCACCTAAACTGACAGGCCAGGCAAGGAGAGCATTAATAAGAGAAGCAGCCAAGAAGCCCATGGTAACTCTGGAGGAGCTGCAGAGATCCACAGCTCAGGTGGGAGAATCTGTCCACAGGACAACTATTAGTCGTGCACTCCACAAATCTGGCCTTTATGGAAGAAAGCCATTGTTGAAAGAAAGCCATAAGAAGTCCCGTTTGCAGTTTGCAAGAAGCCATGTGGGGGTCACAGCACACATGTGGAAGAAGGTGGTCTGGTCAGATGAGACCAAAATTGGACTTTTTGGCCTAAAAGCAAAATGCTGTGGCGCAAAACTAACACTGCACATCACCCTGAACACACCATCCCCACCTTGAAACATGGTGGTGGCAGCATCATGTTGTGGGGATGCTTTTCTTCAGTAGGGACAGGGAAGCTAGTCAGAGTTGATGGAAAGATAGATGAAGCCAAATACAGGGCAATCTTAGAAGAAAACCTGTTAGAGTCTGCAAAAGACTTGAGACTGGGCAGAGGTTCACCTTACAGCAGGACAATGACCCTGAACATACAGCCAGAGCTACAATGGAATGGTTTAGATCAGAGCATATTCATGTGTTAGACTGGCCCAGTCAATGTCCAGTCCTAAATCCAAATGAGAATCTGTGGCAAGACTTGAAAATTGCTGTTCAGATGCTCTCCATCCAATCTGACAGAGCATGAGATATTTTGTAAAGGAGAATGGGCAGAAATGTCCTCTCTAGATGTGCAAAGCTGGTAGAGACATCCCCAAAAACACTTGCAGCTGTAATTACAGCAAAAGGTGGTTCTATGAAGTACTGACTCAGGGGGCTGAATACAAATGCACACCACCCTTTTCACATACGTATTTGTAAAACATTTTAAAAAAACATTTATAATTTTCCTTCCATTTCACACCTATGTGCCACTTTGTGTTGGTCTATCACATAAAATCCCAATAAAATACATTTATTTTTTTGACAAAATGTGAAAAATGTCAAGGGGTATGAACACTTTTTCAAGGCACTGTAACTCTTTCCCAGCTACATCACCAACCTCATCTCAAAAAATATCACCCAAACTGTCCACTCTGCACCTCCCAAGACCTTCTGCTCTCTGGTTTCCTTGCCATATTCTCCTTGCATTCAGACTCCTGCAGAGCCTTTCCATTCCTCTGGAACTCCCTACTCCAATATGTCCACCTATATCCTACACTATCCACCTTTTTAGGCAATCCCTGAAAACACATCTCCTCAGGAAAGCATATACAACCATCACCTGAAAAGTGTAGTTCTACTTTTCCCATCAGCTCATCTCTTGCAGTATTACTTGCACCTTCTTTTTAGATTGTAAGCTCTCACAAGCAGGACCATGCTAATCCTATTGTATTGAATTGTATTGTAACTGTGCTGTCCTTTATTTTGCAAACCACTACACTATAAAATCCTGTATTATAATAATAATAATTAAAAAAATAATAATAATAATAATAATTAGCAATGACCATGGGGCAAAATCACCTCTACTCTAAAGCTACTAATACATGTATCGAAATTTGGCCAGTTCAGCAGGGACCAGCCAAATTTGGATCCATGTGTGGCCACTGTGGTTGAACAGGAGTTGATCTACCAATTGACTTCTGTTCAATCACCCTGTTGGTATATTTCCAAGTGATCAGTGCCATAGGCAGTAAGCTGAACCACTGATCAGTGTATTCTGATGGCAGAGGAGGATTCCCACATTCATATTGAATGTGTGGATAGGGGAATTGGTTTTTCTGTTCAACATACTAGTTGAGCAAAAAAAAAAAAACTGACCCATGTATGACCAGCTTTAGTCTAGTCCTCCCCTGAGCTTTAAGCTAGCCACACACGGTTCGATTTTTTTTTTCAGCCAGCACAATGAACAGAAAAAAACGGAACCAATCCCCCTATCTACAACTTGGTGGATGGGGAATACTCCCCACGGTGCTTTTGTTTTCTGATAGAGGGGAGACTCCTCAGCTGTTATGAAACACAGATTAGTGCTGCAGCCATTGGCTGTAGCTGCTGATCGAATGGCTTTTATCCTACAGGGAAGTTGAACAGAAGTTGAATGGTAGATCAATTATTGTTCAACTTCAGTGGCCAAATTGTGAAGTTTTGCCCCCCCCCCCCGGCCACATGTGAAACTTCTTTTTTGGGGGGGGGGCAGGTACCTAGTTTTGACATGTACCTGCTCTCACTTCCACTTGGATCACCTAGACAAAGTTCACTTCCCCTCCTCCCTGCCTGCAACTTTCTGGGACACGTCACAGGTCCCAGAAGGCTGCGGGACCATTCACAAAGCATAGTGTGGCAGCTGGCTGTGAAGCCACAAGAAGTCACAGAAAGCTGCCCTCAGTTAACGTGCTGGTGCCGAGATCTGAAGACCAGTAAAGAAACCACCCCAGGTGAGGACAGCGCTGAATTCTTCGACAGGTGTGGTAGCTGCTGACTTTTAATTTTTAAAAAGGCATGACCAAAGAACCGCTATAAGTCTTATATGTATATAATAAAATATGTTTCACTGTTATCAGCTGTGTTTTCTCTATACAGTCAGGTCCATAAATATAGGGAAATCGACACAATTCTAATTTTTTTGGCTCTATACACCACCACAATGGATTTGAAATAAAACAAACAAGATGTGCTTTAACTGCAGACTTTCAGCTTTAATTTGAGGGTATTTACATCCAAATCAGGTGAACGGTGTAGGAATTACAACAGTTATATGTATATGTGCCTCCCACTTTTTAAGGGACCAAAAGTAATGGGACAGATTAACAATCATAAATCAAACTTTCACTTTTTAATACTTGGTTGCAAATCCTTTGCAGTCAATTACAGCCTGAAGTCTGGAATGCATAGACATCACCAGACGCTGGGTTTATTCCCTGGTGTTGCTCTGCCAGGCCTCTACTGTAACTGTCTTCAGTTCTTGCTTGTTCTTGGGGCATTTTCCCTTCAGTTTTGTCTTCAGCAAGTGAAATGCATGCTCAATCAGATTCAGGTCAGGTGACTGACTTGGCCACTGCATTACATTCCACTTCTTTCCCTTAAAAAACTCTTTGGTTGCTTTCGCAGTATGCTTCGGGTCATTGTCCATCTGCACTGTGAAGCGTCGTCCAATGAGTTCTGAAGCATTTGGATGAATATGAGCAGATAATATTGCCCGAAACACTTCAGAATTCATCCTGCTGCTTTTGTCAGCAGTCACATCATCAATAAATACAATAGAACCAGTTCCATTGGCAGCCATACATGCCCACGCCATGACACTGCCACCACCATGCTTCACTGATGAGGTGGTATGCTTTGGATCATGAGCAGTTCCTTTCCTTCTCCATACTCTTCTCTTCCCATCACTCTAGTACAAGTTGATCTTGGTCTCGTCTGTCCATAGGATGTTGTTCCAGAAATGTGAAGGCTTTTTTACCAAACTCTAATCTGACCTTCCTGTTTTTGAGGCTCACCGATGGTTTACATCTTGTGGTGAACCCTCTGTATTCACTCTGGTGAAGTCTTCTCTTGATTATTGACTTTGACACACATACACCTACCTCCTAGAGAGTGTTCTTGATCTGGCCAACTGTTGTGAAAGGTGTTTTCTTCACCAGGGAAAGAATTCTTCGGTCATCCACCACAGTTGTTTTCCATGGTCTTCCGGGTCTTTTGGTGTTCCAAACAGTTGATTTGGCCACACCTAATGTTTTTGCTATCTCTCTGATGGGTTTGTTTTGTTTTTTCAGCCTAATGATGGCTTGCTTCACTGATAGTGACAGCTCTTTGGGTCTCATATTGAGAGTTGATAGCAACTGATTCCAAATGCAAATAGCACACTTGAAATGAACTCTGGACCTTTCATTTGCTTCTTGTAAATGGGATAATGAGGGAATAACACACACCTGGCCATGGAACAGCTGAGCAGCCAATTGTCCCACTACTTTTGGCCCTTAAAAAATGTGCGGCAGATATACAAACTGTTGTAATTCCTACACCGTTCACCTAATTTGGATGTAAATACCCTCAAATTAAAGCTGAACGTCTGCAGTTAAAGCACATCGTGTTCTTTCATTTCAAATCCATTGTGGTGGTGTATAGAGCCAAAAAGATTTGAATTGTGTCGATGTCCCAATATTTATGGACCTGACTGTAGCTGGCTGTTGGAAGTCAAGGCAAGTGCCAGTGATGTCAAAGATAAAATCAGAGCGATCTTTAAGCACAAAACATGTGGATTTTGTTGCAATGTTCTACAGAATGCTCTTATTGAACACCCTGTAGCTGCACTGATTGATTTACTGGACTTTGGCCTCTGATAGCTGATGGTTCCAGCCATTACACTTGATGGGACTCGCAGGGCCCGCTAAGACCCAATGCCTTTTTTAAATGGAATTCAAATAAATGTAATCCCTTTGTTATACCTAAATGGCACCCATGGTTCAAGTGGCTAATTGTTGTTGTGAATTTTTCTTTAAACAGAACATTATGGAGAGAGGTCAGTTTTTTTTACTATTTGTCTTCCATGCAATATCATATTCTGCTTGTATGTTTTTCAGAATATTGGAAAACATCAAGACTGAGAGAGATATTTCATGTTACTCTTTATCTTTCCTTTTTGCAGAGATATCAACATTGTCTTTTGATTGCTCCTACTCATCTGTGATATATGGAAAATGGTGCCTACATTGCTGCATTAAAAGCACTCACATATCATTACTGAGATTTACATATTAAGCATACCACAGAGATGTTAATCTGTCTATTTTATGTGCAGCTGTTATCATTAGTCAGGCTCTAGATGCTTATGAAATATCCAAATCATTTCCTGGGACTGTAAAATTTTAGATATGCAGAGATTAGAGAGGAGAACTTATGTCTAGTGTAGCTGATATGCAGTGTTTAATGCCAAGAAATCAATCTGATCCTTCAAAAAGCCTATTTTTGTGTCTTAAACGCATTGTATAATGTGATCATCACTTAGATAAAGGACACTATATATGACAGATGTGAGCTACAAATCAATATCCATAGCCCTGACTACACATAGGATGGAGTCCATGTCGCACAAGCGATTTTTTCAGTAGCGATTTGTAGCAGGTATAGAATCACTTTATCTAGCCGTATGTCATAAAATGTCTTCATTTATAGATGGTCATGATACAGCAATTAGTAGGTAGTCACATTGTGGGGCACCATCAACTTGTAGCTGTACAGAGAAGCTGTCAACAGTAGTAACACTGTACCTAAAATATGAAAATAAGCAGAAATATCTGAGGTTATTTACTAATGTAACATGGCCCTAAAGTTGACTACAGACATTGGATAATGATCAAATCTGACCTCGGATTGCTCTGTCATTCTCAATATGCGAAAACTTGAAAAACAGACACCCAAATGCACCCAATCCCCATAACTAGGTAAAGTATATTTGGACATAATACACCCCCTTAATCGAAAAGCTCTGAAGTTTGGACAGTTCTTCAAAAATCACATACTGTTGAAAAGTCTGGTCTTGTATTATACAGTATGAAGGTGCATGTTTTATGGAATGCAGAAACATATGCGCCAACGGAAACAATAGACCGTCCATTTCACCTTTTCCTGGTTCTAGTCCCTTTAGCCTGTCCGTGGAGATGTAAGATAACTCACCTATATAAAGTTCAGTCATTGTCTTACATAGGTCATAACTGTTGAGAACCCCAGCTACTAGACATTGATCATCGAATGTGTTTTGAACCATAGCATTGGCCATAAGATATATATTCTTCATTTCAAAACACAATAGGCTCAATTAACAAACAGGAATGAGGATCGTGGAGGATCCACGGTGCGCCCTTTTATTTGTATCTTTTCAGCTTTGCTTGCAGCAGCCTTGGAGGACTCATTTGGAGGAAAATGACCCTACTGTCAGACTACTGTGGTACAGGGGTTTTTTTTATACTGTGGATGTTTTTGTTTGACAATAGCTTGCTCCAGAGGCGTAACTAGAACCTTCAGGGTACCGGTGCAAGAGATCATGAAGGGCCCCCCGACCCCCACTCTATCCAGCCCCATGCTTCAGGGGCCTATGTGTCACCCCTGTACACTTGGATAGGAGGAGCGGCGGAGGTGGCATATGGAGGAACCAATCCCCCTCCATTTTCTGCAGCCACTGAATGCCGGCGGGAGGGAGAGGAGAATTATGCTTTCAGTGACTGCAGGAGGAAAATGGAGAGTATTGATTCCTCCATAAGCCACCTCTCCTCCTATCCAGGTGTACAGGGGTGAGGCATGGGCCCCCTGGAGCATAGGGCTGGGATGAGTGCCAGCGAGCGGTGGTGGTAGTGATGGGGGAATGGAATGAATGGCAGCGGTGGTGGGGTGGATGGGATGAGTGGCAACAGTGGTGGTGGGGTGGCTGGGATCAGTGACAGCGGTGGTGGTGGGGGGATGGGATCAGTGGCAGTGGTGGTGGTGGGATCAGTGGCAGTGGCGGTGGTGATGAGGGGGGTGGGATCAGTGGCAGCCATGGTGGTGAGGGGGGTGGCATCAGTGGCAGCTGTGGTGGTGAGGGGGGTTGCATCAGTGGCAGATGTGGTGGTGAGGGGGTAGGATCAGTGGCAGCGGTGGCGGTGAGGGGGTGTGATCAGTGGCAGCGGTGGTGGTGAGGGGGGTGGGATCAGTGGCAGATGTGGTGAGGGGGTGGGATCAGTGGCAGCCATGGTGAGGGGGTGGCATCAGTGGCAGTGCCATCCTCTCCCATCACCATCTCTGCCTCTTACTGATCCCATCCCCCCACCACCACCACAGATCTCATCCCTATCCCCCCATAACCTCTGTTGTAGAGGTGATGGGGGGGGGGGGTAGGGATGATATCTGTGGTGGTAGTGGGGGAATGTAATCAGTAAGAGGCAGAGGTGGTGGAGGTTGGGATCGATTGCACTGGCATTTTGTCACTTACTTGAGCCAGTCAGTCGATTCCCCCTCCGAACTCCGTGCCTCCAGGGATGCCTCTGCCTCATGGGGTCTCTTTGCAGAGAGGAGTGCCCCTCCCCCTTCACATGATTGGTGTCAGCTGGTCAGCTGACTTTCTTTTTCGATGTCCAGAGTGGAGAAGATTGTCAGCTCAGCCCTCCTCCTCAGCGGCCAGCAGGCGAAATCCACCTCCTCCCACAACAGAACGAACAGGCGGGGCGCCTCACACAGGCAGATAGACAAGCGGGGACCCCTCATACTGGCAGATGGATGGGCGGGGGCCCCTCACACTGGCAGATGGGTGGGCCCCCCTGCAGTGGCAGGACTCCAGGGCCCAGTCGCAATTGCGACTGGTGCGACCCTGATCGTTCCGCCACTGGCTTGCTCATTAGCTCTACAAATGGCCAGAACTGAATAGCAATCCACCTCCCATAGATTTCAGTGGGGTTTCCTGCAAAGTTCCCCATTCACAAGCTGTACTCAGGGATAACGATCTTTATTTTCAGTAATGTAGCTGTAGTTTTCAAATATCATTGGCCTTAGTTAAAAATACCTGTCACGTTTTTCGAAAATAGGGATCCTTAAAGAAAAAGTTCACCTTTTGTAACATGTTCCAGCAGCTGCAGCCTCTCCCTCATCTCCTCAGTGGCAGCGGACGGGCATCTTTTACGGGCGCCTGCTGTCATGGTTTGAAAATAACACCCGTCCACATTCTTTGTTAATAAGAGTTCCGACAGCCGCTTGTAGTTTCAATGAACTACTGCTGTTGAGTGCAATGGTAGTTCATTGTCTTTTCTTGTCAGTGTGTATCTGCCTGCCCATATGAGGTACGAGCAGACAGATACACTGAGAAGTCTGCAGGAATCCTACATGGCACATGCAATCTGCTGATCATGGGAGCAATGCTTTCCAGGCTCCAAGTAAAAAAATTAATAAATGCACATTTTTTTACCTGCAAAAGGTGAACTTATCCTTTAACCTGGTGTTTTAGCTTTGTGAAATGAGCCTAATGTTGATTTTCTTTCATTAACTCGCTTTTCTCTTGAAAACATGCCAGGACATCTGAAATAACTAAAGAATAAAAGAAAATTAGGTTATTGAGATACTAATGTTATGTGTCAGAAAACTTTCAAAGCAATTTCCTGTTTTGTCAGGGGAACCTACAACCACCTTTAACAACAACTCCCATTGTAGGTGGCATATAAATGCACGAAACTCCATAACCTAAGACTGGACAGGTACAGAATCTGCAAAATGATATGTAAAACAAAAACTCACACTTCGAGATTGGAAATTTCCATTTTCACAAAGCTGGTCCATATGAGTAAAATCATAATATGTGTTTGTCACTTAGGTGTTTGTTCCATTTGTCAGATGAGTTCATATAGAGCAGTAATAGTAGTGCATCAAAGTGGCTGGAACTAGCCCAACCGACCCCCACCCCAAATCAGGGCTTTTTTATGGGGGATTTAGGCATGAATGAGACAGTCAAACACCATCATTCTTGCACATGGTGCTAATAAATTGAGAAATCTCCCATATGACAGGGCTCATATACTCATTTCCACAGAAACTACGAGATCAGTCAATTTGCCAAATTGTTACCCATAAGAGTCACTTAATATATTTTCTTATACTACTGGATCTAAGCTCTTTGTGTCTTAATAACATATACAATTCACCTAAATAGGTTCAGTATAAATGAAATATAGCAGAAATATAAAGTGTGATGTTGTCTCAGAGAGGTCCAAAAGGCCAATGGTAAGGTAAAATCCTCTAGTCCTGATCGTGATAATTCACTAAATTGTGTTTTCTGTGCAATAATACTCATAGAAACTGAGCATAAAATATAGGCATACATTTTAGCATTTTAATTCTAAAAAAAAACATTTGGTGTGTCTAAAGACCAAAACATTTAGATAAAATGGTGAGTAGTTTAGATCCCCTGATTTTCTAGCGTTTCTACTAGCGACTAGTCACTCTCTATAATTGCCCTGGGCTGGTAACTATTGTTACCAACACTAAAACTGAGGGAGAATCCAAAATGTTGAGTTGTAAACACAACAAGAATAAAGGGGAGCCTGTTACCTCCTTCCTGGTCAATTTCCAGGCCTAAATATTGTCACCTCACAAGAAGGTTGATGCCATTAAAGTAGTAACTTAATGTATTTTGTTTTACGTTAATGCTCTGCATTAAGGTAAAAAAATAGCCTGTTCCATTTCTCCTGTCCCCAAACACTTACCTATGGTCCCTTGTCACCATTGCTGGCTCTTGGATGATCTGTGCCATTCTCAGAACTCCAGAGACTCAGGATAGGGGAGTGACACACTCCTGCTTCTTACACTCAAATTGCTGAGAGGATGGAGCAGGGCTGTGGCTTCCCGGGCATTGTGCTTTTCACTGAACACATACCTGGCTTGGAACTTGCATGCATTGGTGTCTCCTTGAAGAGGTAATGAAGTTTAATGTTAAAAAACTCAGTCACTTAAAGCAGAATTAGCTGAGGGGTTTCTTACTGTCATTTTTCTATGACTAACATGCCTCACCCAGGGGTGTAAGTACAGGGGTTGCAGGGGTTGCAATTGCAACCAGGCCCCATGCTCCAGGGGGCCCGTGTGCCTCCCTTGTACACCTGAATAGGAGGGATGGAGGGAGCAGCATTTAGAGGAACCAATCTCCTCCATTTTCCTCCTAATGGAGGAGATTGGTTTCTCTATATGCTGCCCCCGTCACCCCTCCTATCCAGGTTACTTATCTTCTGCTGTTTCCAGGGTCCCTGTGTGCTTCCCTGGTACCTCCCACAGAGCTGCTGTCTTCCCCCCTCCTCTCTCCTGCCAGCTGCTGTAGAAGATGTGTCATGATGGAGAGATGGGAACGGGTCAGTAAATTTGTCATTTACCAGCTCCTTCCTTTTCTGAATGGACAGAGTCAGTGATTGGCACCAATTTGGTTCATTCCTAACTGAAGCATAGTAAACTGTTTTTGCTATACTTCCGTTTCTGAATGAATGGGAGGCTCGGTTCACAGCTATTCCTGTCCATTCATTCCGTGCAGCTGAGGCTACACAGATGGAGATTGAGGGTTGAGGTTTGTTTAGACCCCTGATATCTAATCAAAGCATCCCCCCAAAAGAGTTCCTAAAAAAAATAAATAAAAAAAAAAAAGAAATAAAATGAAATGGTAAAAAATAATGAAATTAAAATAAAAATGAAAAACTACTGACACCAGTGAGGGAACTATCAGGATTGCAAAGATC
>BLSH010198472.1:447982-466546 GCA_018402905.1 Glandirana rugosa
CCCAAGGGGAAAGCAAGGTCCGCCTAAGTACTAGGTGGGGCTACCCCAAAGCGAAAGCAAGGTCCACTTAAGTACTAGGTGGGCTCCCCAAAGGGAAAGCAAGGCCCGCCCGAGTACTAGGTGGGGTTACCCCAAAGGGAAAGCAAGGTCTGCCCAAGTACTAGGTGGGGCTACCCCAAAGGGAAAGCACAGTCCACCCAAGCACTAGGTGGGGCTCCCCCAAAGGGAAAGTAAGGTCTGCCCAAGTACTAGGTGGGCTCCCCCAAATAGAAGGCAAAGTCCGCCCAAGTGCTAGGTGGGCCCCCCATAGGGAAAGCAAGGTCCACCCAAGTACTAGGTGGGCTCCCCCAAAGGGAAAGCAAGGTCCGCCTAAGTACTAGGTGGGATCCCCAAAGGGAAAGCAAGGCCTGCCCAAGTACTAGGTGGGGCTACCCCAAAGGGAAAGCAAGGTCTGCCCAAGTACTAGGAGGGGCTCCCCCAAAGGGAAAGCACGGTCCACCCAAGCACTAGGTGGGGCTCCCCCAAAGGGAAAGTAAGGTCTGCCCAAGTACTAGGTGGGCTCCCCCAAATAGAAGGCAAAGTCCGCCCAAGTGCTAGGTGGGCCTCCCATAGGGAAAGCAAGGTCCACCCAAGTACTAGGTGGGCTCCCCCAAAGGGAAAGCAAGGTCCGCCTAAGTACTAGGTGGGATCCCCAAAGGGAAAGCAAGGCCTGCCCAAGTACTAGGTGGGGCTACCCCAAAGGGAAAGCAAGGTCTGCCCAAGTACTAGGAGGGGCTCCCCCAAAGGGAAAGCACGGTCCACCCAAGCACTAGGTGGGGCTCCCCCAAAGGGAAAGTAAGGTCTGCCCAAGTACTAGGTAGCGATCCCCCAAAAGAAGACCCCATGTGAGGGGGAGAATCTGACCATAAGGCCACGTGCCCTACTCTCCAAGACTTTCAGGGCAAGTCCAAGGACCTACACCCTTCTAATCCCGAGAGAGTAATGTGCTATGTGCATGTGCAAAAATAAATAATACTTAAGGGTGTCAAAGTGCAGGACAATGGCCGGTCTTCAGGCTGGTATTAAAAGCCCAACCCAGGAGGCCAGTGTAGTAAAAATCATGCAATGACACTGTGACCTAACTGCCTTACTAAAAACACTCCCAAAGTGAGTTTTTCTGGCACTCCTGGATTGCCACTGCCAGGGGCACAAGCACTGCAGACTCTTCCTAAGCAGGCCATAGATTATGGAAATAGTAAAGTGCTAATTTCCCCCATTACAACAGTCAGTGTTTATGGGGGATTCCATCCCCTGAAGCTATTGGGTTCTTCTGGTGGGGGGGTTGCACAGGGAGCCGGGAGAACACACACTATAGCCACTGGCAATAATTACATGCTGGAAATGCTGGTTGTACCCAAGTCAATCCAATTGGCCTGCCCATAGATGGATTGAATCTCAGCTGGACCCTGCTGAACCAGCTGAGGTTCTATCAATCTATGGCCGGCTTTACACATTGTCAGGGACTAACAATCGACCATTGATGTAAAGTTAGTCATAGGAAGGGGCGCCATTAGGCTTTAAAGGTAAAGTGTTATGTTTCCAGTATAGAAGGGGCTTAAGTTAGACCTCAGGACCTCACCAGTCACAGATCCCCCTCTGTGCAATAAGAAGCTCTTATCTGTCTTAGCAGTGTGCATTTATTGACCTCTGAACTCCGCTACAGACTGAAATTAATGCGGGGTACACACTATAAGTTGGACTGAACAAAAAAAAACTGTACAGATCGCCGTACTAACAGTGCTGCGATCTCCCTGCTGTACTAGAAATGCTGATTGTGCCCAAGTCAATCCAATCCGCTTCCCCCTTTGGGGGAGCCCCACCTAGTGTCCTTACAGGGGAACTGCTCCCCCAGCAGAACACAATGATCAACGCTTGCAGCCATTGACTGCCAGCGCTGATCAGATGCTGGTTTTCCAGTACACCCTTTTGACAGAAACTGGTTGTTGGACCGGTTTCTACAGGACAGGCTGCTGTACACACTGGCTGAATGTTGTCCGGTTTCTGTTGAACTGGCCAATACCGGCTGATATCCGGCCCCTGTGTACCAGCCTTAACCCTGTATGCCTAAGGCTGGCTATACATTATGCAATTTTCTTTACTTCAACCACAGGCTGAAAGAAAGAAAATTGCTTGATTCCCCCATCAAACACAATCATGGGGGAATCCCTCCCACTGCGCTATTGTATTCTGACAGCGGGAGGTTTCCCAGCCATCAGAATACAATGATCACTGCCGGCAGCTATAGCAAGCGGCAGTGATCAAACAAAAAGTACAATAAGCCTGCCCATAGATGGGTGGAAATTTGTCAGGTTCCTGCTGAACTGAACTGTCTATGTGTGGGTGGGTGCAGCGTAGGGTTGCCACATCATCCCTTTAATCCAGGACACATATTAATTACACAGGTTTTTCTGTGGCTGATTAAGGTGGTAATTAAACTCACTTGGTGCCTCATCTGTATTAAATTAGCCTCAGAATCTGTGTAATTCATATGTGTCCTGGATTAAAGGGATGATATGGCAACCCTAGTACAGCGTGGTACAAAAACAGTTCACAACAAACCCAGTGGGATGAAGCACGGCCAGGAACACTCAGAGGTGCCAACAGAGTGTAGCCAGAGTGTAGCCGGAGCAGGTTTCAGCCAAACTGACAGCATCTGTCTGGAAGGGCAGAATGTGGCCTGCCCGTTCCAAGCCCAAATGGGAAGGTGTCCAAGGAGAGCGCGGAGCCCTGAGCTTTCCTTACTTATCTGAAACTTGTCCCTGCCGCTAATACTGTCCCTGACAGATGGGTGACCTGCCCCTACACTACCCACTAACAAATGCGTGCCAAACCCAGGAGCCAGGGTCTTAAATAGACTACGCCACACCCAAAATGGCTACTAGAGACCAGCATCTAATCGGATCGCTGCCCCAATGACTCAGGAAACCATAAAGGAACCAGGTTCCTCCTGACTCCATCTCCCTCTGCATTGACGCTACAGTTGGGCTTCACCTGCATTGGGGACTGCACCTGCCTACATATGGCTGACTTTAGTATATGTAGCCTTGTATGTTCTCCACTACTGTGGATAAAAGCAAACCATAAACGAAGGAGTGTGACAGTTCGGCTGTCAGCCAGGGTTCAGCCAGGTTATCCAGAGTGGTGGCGCAAAGCCTGGTGGTCAGTGAGGCCTACACGATATCCAGATTGGTTCTGAAGTCTTTCTTCTCACCAGAACAAAAGATTAGAGAAAACCCCAAAATTTACCTCAACAATAGAGGGGATAGCTTCCAATGGGCACACTCTAGTCCAAGAAAGGATTTCCAGTTATGTAGAAAAGATGTAATCACTTCCCGTTGTGTCCTGTAAAAAGAGGTTCTTCTGGTTTCTCAACAAGATGGTTGTCCAGGCCCAATCTCATGCTCCGATTGGTGGATTTCCTATCAGCTGTGTACAGGGCCAAGCCATGAAGCTCATTGCATTGACAATCTTTTATATGCTTACTGGATTTTGTCATCTCATGACCAGTAATACAGCCTATGACCATCATAGGCTTCTCCTCTTATAATATAACCAACCGAGGTGGTTATCTGATTGTCTTATGATCTTGATGGACATATCTAGAATAATTGGTTTATGAGGGCATCTTTCCTGCCTGAGGTTGTCTATTTCTGTTAGAACATCAAAAATACACCAAGTAATGAGGGACTAACAAAGGAACCTACAATACTATTGTCCTGGTGACCATTTATAATGTTGGGTTTTGCCTCACTGTCAGTTCTGTCTATCCCCAATGGAGACGTACACACCTCCCCCTTCTCTGATATACCGTATCTCACAAAAGTGAGTACACCCCTCCCATTTTTGGAAATCTTTTATTCTATCTTTTCATGTGACAACACTGAAGAAACGACACTTTGCTACAATGTAAAGTAGTGAGTGTACAGCTTGTATAACAGTGTAAATTTGCTGTCCCCTCAAAATAACTCAACACACAGCCATTAATGTCTAAACTGCTGGCAACAAAAGTGAGTACACCCCTGAGTGAAAATGTGCAAATTGGACCCAAAGAGTCAATATTTTGTGTGGCCACCATTATTTTCCAGCACTGCCTTAACCTTCTTGGGCATGGAGTTCACCAGAGCTTCACAGGTTGCCACTGGAGTCCTCTTCCCCTCCTCCATGATGACATCACAGAGCTGGTGGATGTTGGAGACCTTGCGCTCCTCCACCTTCCATTTGAGGATGCCCCACAGATGCTCAATAGGGTTTAGGTCTGGAGACGCTTGGCCAGTCCATCACCTTTACCCTCAGCTTCTTTAGCAAGGCATTGGTCGTCTTGGAGGTGTGTTTGGGGTCGTTATCATGTTGGAATATTGCCCTGCGGCCCAGTCTCCGAAGGGAGGGGATCATGCTCTGCTTCAGTTTGTCACAGTACATGTTGGCAGTCATGGTTCCCTCAATGAACTGTAGCTCCCCAGTGCCAGCAGCACTCATGCAGCCCCAGACCATGACACTCCCACCTCCATGCTTGACAGTAGGCAAGAAACACTTGTCTTTGTACTCCTCACCTGATTGCTGCCACACACGCTTGACACCATCTGGACCAAATAACTTTATCTTGGTCTCATCAGACCACAGGTCATGGTTCCAGTAATCCACGTCCTTAGTCTGCTTGTCTTTAGCAAACTGTTTGCGGGCTTTCTTGTGCATGATCTTTGGAAGAGGCTTCCTTCTGGGACGACAGCCATGCAGAACAATTTGATGCAGTGTGCGGCGTATGGTCTGAGCACTGACAGGCTGACCACCCACCCCTTCAACATCTGCAGCAATGCTGGCAGCACCCATATGTCTATTTCCCAAACACAACCTCTGTATATGATGATGAGAATGTGCACTCAACTTCTTTGGTCGACCATGGCAAGGCGCTGTTCTGAGTGGAACCTGTCCGGTTAAACCGCTGTATGGTCTTGGCCACCATTCTGCAACTCAGTTTCAGGATCTTGGCAATCTTCTTATAGCCTAGGTCATCTTTATGTAGAGCAACAATTCTTTTTTTCAGATCCTCATAGAGTTATTTGCTATAAGGTGCCATGCTGAACTTCCAGTAACCAGTATGAGAGAGTGAGAGCGATAACACCAAATTTAACACACCTGCTCCCCATTCACACCTGAGACCTTGTAACACTAACGAGTCACATGACACCGGGAAGGGAAAATGGCTAATTGGACCCAATTTGGACATTCTCACTTAGGGGTGCACTCACTTTTGTTGCCAGCGGTTTAGACATTAATGGCTGTGTGTTGAGTTATTTTGAGGGGACATCAAATTTACACTGTTATACAAGCTGTACACTCACTACTTTACATTGTAGCAAAGTGTCATTTATTCAGTGTTGTCACATAAAAAGGTAGAATAAAATATTTACAAAAATGTGAGGGGTGTACTCACTTTTGAGAGATACTGTACGTATATACACTATATTGTCAAAAGTATTGGGACACCTGCCTTTACATACACATCAGGGCCAGCCCTACCATGGGTCCCAGGCAGCACTTTGAGAGGGGCAGCAAACTGTCTATATACTGCCCTAGCCTGCCTATACTACCCTAGCTTGTCCATATACTGCCCTAGCCCGCCCATTGGAATTGAGCATAATGGTATGTCATATAATTTTGCATATAGACAAGGTGCTGTTGCATGTAAATCTGACTTCCTGATAAATTTAATTTTAATTTTAATTATCATGATATAAAATAATGGCTGTGGGGGCCTTTTGGTGGGGGAAGCATTTTATTCTTGGACCCAGGCAGCACAATGTCTTGGTCCAGCCCTAATGCACATGGCCTTTAATGGCATCCCAGTCTTCGTCCCTAGGGTTTAATATTGAGTTGGCCCACCCTTTGCAGCTGTAACAGCTTCATCTCTTCTGGGAAGGCTGTCCACAAGGTTTAGGGGTGTCTATGGGAATGTTTGACCATTCTTCCAGAAGCGCATTTGTGAGGTCAGGCATTGATGTTGGACAAAAAGACCTGGCTTGCAGTCATCGCTCTAATTCATCCCAAAGGTGATCTATCAGATTGAGGTCAGGACTCTGTGCAGGCGGGTCAATTTCCTCCACCCCAAACTCGCTCATCCATGTCTTTATGGACCTTGCTTTGTGCACTGGTCCAAATAGTTTGGTGGAGGGGGGATTATAGTGTGGGGTTGTTTTTCAGGGGTTGGGCTTGGCCCCTTAGTTCCAGTGTAGGGAACTCTTTTGAAGACATTTTGCACAATTTCATGCTCCCAACTTTGTGGGAACAGTTTGGGGATGGCCCCTTCCTGTTCCAACATGACTGCGCACCACAAAGCAAGGTCCATAAAGACATGGATGAGCGAGTTTGGAGTGGAGGAACTTGACTGGCCTGCACAGAGTCCTGCCTTCAACCTGCAAAGGGTGGGTCAACTCAATATTGAACCCTACGGACTAATACTGGGATGTCATTAAAGTTCATGTGCGTGTAAAGGCAGGTGTCACAATACTTTTGGTAATATAGTGTATATTTGCTTTGGATGAATTTGAACTTCAAAGAAAGAATTCAGAACCACTCTTAATATCATGCAGACCAGAATGTCCACCAGGCTTCGCTCCATTCCTCTGCATAATCTGGCTGAGCCCTGGTGGGTAGCTGAGTTGTCACACTCCTTAGCTTGTTCTGTACATTCTATCTAACCATCTCCATATTATGTCTCCAATCTCTGACCATCTCTTGTATCATGTCTGCAGTTTCTGACCACCTCTTGTATCATGTCTGTAGTCTTTGACAATCTCCTCTATCATGTCTGCAGTCTCTGACCTTCTCTTGTATCATGTCTGCAGTCTCTGACCTCCTCTTGTACTATGTCTGCAGTCTTTGAGCATCACTTGTATCATATCTCTAGTCTCTGACCTTCTCTTTTTTCATGTCTGCTGTCTCTGACCATCTCTTGTTTCACATCTGCAGTCTCTGACCTTCCCTTGTACCATGTCTGCATTCTCTGACCGTCTCTTGCATCAAGTATGCAATCTTTGACCATCTCCTGTATCATGTCTCCAGTCTCTGACCATCTCTTGTATCATGTCTGCTGTCTCTGACCATCTCTTGTATCATGTCTGCTGTCTCTGACCATCTCTTGTATCATGTCTCCAGTCTCTGACCATCTCTTGTATCATGTCTGCAGTCTCTGACCATCTCTTGTATCATGTCTCCAGTCTATGACCATCTCTTGTATCATGTCTGTATTCTCTGACCATCTCTTGTATCATGTCTCCAGTATATGACCATCTCTTATATCATGTCTGCTGCCTCTGACCATCTCTTGTATCATGTCTGCAGTCTCTGACCATCTCTTGTGTCATGTCTGCAGTCTCTGACCATCTCTGTATCATGTCTGCAGTCTCTGACCATCTCTTGTATCATGTCTGCAGTCTCTGACTATCTCTTGTATCATGTCTGCAGTCTCTGACCATCTCTGTATCATGCCTGCAGTCTCTGACCATCTCTTGTGTCATGTCTGCAGTCTCTGACCATCTCTGTATCATGTCTGCAGTCTCTGACCATCTCTTGTATCATGTCTGCAGTCTCTGACATTTTCTTCTGTACTATGTTCTCTATCAGTCTCTGACGTCTGTACTATCTGCAGTCTCTGACTATCTCTTGTATCATGTCTCCAGTCTCTGACCATCTCTTGTATCATGTCTGCAGTTTCTGACCATCTCTTGTATCATGTCTGTAGTCTTTGACAATATCCTGTATTGTGTCTGCAGTCTCTGACCTTCTCTTGTATCATGTCTGCAGTCTCTGACCTTCTCTTGTACTATGTCTGCAGTCTTTGAGCATCACTTGTATCATATCTCTAGTCTCTGACCTTCTCTTTTTTCATGTCTGCAGTCTCTGACCTTCCCTTGTACCATGTCTGCATTCTCTGACCGTCTCTTGCATCACGTATGCAATCTTTGACCATCTCCTGTATCATGTCTCCAGTCTCTGACCATCTCTTGTATCATGTCTGCTGTCTCTGACCATCTCTTGTATCATGTCTGCTGTCTCTGACCATCTCTTGTATCATGTCTGCAGTCTCTGACTATCTCTTGTATCATGTCTCCAGTCTATGACCATCTCTTGTATCATGTCTGCAGTCTCTGACCATCTCTTGTATCATGTCTCCAGTCTATGACCATCTCTTATATCATGTCTGCTGCCTCTGACCATCTCTTGTATCATGTCTGCAGTCCCTGACCATCTTTTGTGTCATGTCTGCAGTCTCTGACCATCTCTTGTGTCATGTCTGCAGTCTCTGACCATCTCTGTATCACATCTGCAGTCTCTGACCATCTCTTGTATCATGTCTGCAGTCTCTGACATTTTCTTGTATCATGTCTGCAGTCTCTGACCATCTCTGTATCATGCCTGCAGTCTCTGACCATCTCTTGTATCATGTCTGCAGTCTCTGACTATCTCTGTATCATGCCTGCAGTCTCTGACCATCTCTTGTATCATGTCTGCAGTCTCTGACCATCTCTTGTGTCATGTCTGCAGTCTCTGACCATCTCTGTATCATGCCTGCAGTCTCTGACCATCTCTTGTATCATGTCTGCAGTCTCTGACATTTTCTTGTATCATGTCTACAGTCTCTGACCATCTCTTGTATCATGTCTGCAGTTTCTGACCATCTCTTGTATCATGTCTGCAGTCTCTGACATTTTCTTGTATCATGTCTGCAGTCTCTGACATTTTCTTGTATCATGTCTGCAGTCTCTGACCATCTCTTGCATCATGTCTCTAGTTTCTGACCATCTGTTGTATCATGTCTGCAGTCTCTGACCATCTCTTGTATCATGTCTGCAGTCTCTGACATTTTCTTGTATCATGTCTGCAGTCTCTGACCATCTCTTGCATCATGTCTCTAGTTTCTGACCATCTCTTGTATTATGTCTGCAGTCTCTGACGTTTTCTTGTATTATGTCTGCAGTCTCTGACCATCTCTTGTATCATGTCTGCAGTCTCTGACATTTTCTTGTATCATGTCTGCAGTCTCTGACCATCTCTTGCATCATGTCTCTAGTTTCTGACCATCTCTTGTATCATGTCCGCAGTCTCTGACATTTTCTTGTATCATATCTGCAGTCTCTGACCATCTCTTGTATCATGTCCGCAGTCTCTGACATTTTCTTGTATCATATCTGCAGTCTCTGACCATCTCTTGTATCATGTCTGCAGTCTCTGACCATCTCTTGTATCATGTCCACAGTCTTTGACTATATCCCGTTGTGGGTCTGCTGTCTCTCACACACAATATTTATGCATTTTATATGAAGCCATTTGGTGACATTGGGGGCCAAAATTTAGGTCCCCCATATCAAGAAATGTAACCATCAATGGTATACTCAGTATTATTATCTAGTGCAATGGAATGCACTGAATCTAAAAACGTGTCTTTTATTGAGCGCTATGACAAATGGTTGCTATGTCCAGAGACTGCACTGTCGGATATGGGTGAAATAGGACGAGGAGGCCCTGGACTTCCAGGAGCACAGACAAGCCAAACATTTCCTTCAGAGATTTCATAGGTAGCACTTTGTGGGATGGCTATGAATTTACAATGTAACACTATCTTACCATTATTAGAATGTATTGATTGTCTATTGATGTATTACAATGTATTGATTGTGTATTTTAGAATGTATTGATTGTCTATTGATGTATTACAATATATTGATTGTGTATTTTATTATGTATTGATTGTCTATTGATGTATTACAATGTATTGATTGTGTATTTTAGAATGTATTGATTGTCTATTGATGTATTACAATGTATTGATTGTGTATTTTAGAATGTATTGATTGTGGTTGTCTGATCATGTATTAGAATGTATTGATTGTGGTTGTCTGATCATTTATTAGAATGTATTGATTGTGATTGTGTATTTGTCTATTAATCACAGCTGTGGGCAGGGCCATACGTTACGCTCTGAAGCGATTCGGTGAGGACTGGATCTTCCTCTTCTTGTTGGGGATTTGTATGGCTACAATCAGCTTTGGTCTGGATGTCACCATTGCCAAGCTACAACGACGTGAGTATCTGTGTAGAGGAGATCGCTGTGGCAAAAATCACCCGGACTCATAGGAGCACTTTTTATACGCCATCATATTCATAAAATGACGACCTTTTTAATGAGTAATCATTTTTCACCACTTGTCACCTAGGCCAATGCTGGCATTTCTCGCATACATGAAAAAAAAAATCATCATCAATCATCATTTTTTGCTAGAAAATTACGTAGAACCCCCAATGCCACGGTCAGGGGTCTGGCTCAGAGACCAGTAGCTATAGCAGTAGACGGGACTAGCTATTCCGATCAACAGGACTGGTATACAAGCTGGTCACCCTGGCAAATAACGCAGGCTCACCTGAGGTCTAAGTACTAACCGGTGTTCACCAGAACTTCTGATGGTGTGTTAGTACCGGGCAGTGGTGGCCAGCCCATTAGGGGTGCACAGGCGCTGCCCCCACCCATCCATGCGTCCCCCTGATCTACATGTAGGGCATCGGATGCATGGATTTCAGTGGGAGGGGAGTGTTTTTTTTTTTTAAGCACATGATTAAAGCCAGAGGCTCTAATAGGCTTCAAAAAAGGGTGGGTTCGGGGCACAGAGCACTGCGCTCTGAGGCCACCCAGTTGTGTGACAATAGCAGATGAATATTCCCAATCCTAACAATGATCCTCCTCCAGGCCAATCAGGAAGCGGGTCCTGAGACCCCCTAATCCGATTGTCTGAAAAGAAAGGCGATCCTATTGGACGCCTAGGAGGAGGAGAGAGGAGACGCATGGCAGACACTACCATGCTGCAGAGGAGGAGCAAACACCCGCTTGCCATCCATCAGAGCACTTCCTGCCTGCAACCTAGATGGGGTAAGTGCGAGACTGAATGACTGACCAACAGCGAGACCCCCTGGTGCGACTGAGCCGGAGCGGGGAGTGCACCGGCCGACCAGGGCGGGGTTGGTTGTTTGCTGCCCCCCCAAAAAAAGACACCAGCCCCCACTGGTACCAGGTCCCAGTCCTCAGGATCGCCCCACCTGGAGGTGAGCGAGCCGGGGTCCAATTAGGGTTACCACCTCATCCCTTTAAACCCAAACACATATGAATTACTCAGGTTCTGTGGCTGGTTAAGGTGGTAATTAAACTCACTTGGTGTCTTATCTGCATTAAATTAGCCTCAGAACCTGAGTAATTAATATGTGTTCGGGTTTAAAGTGATGACATGGCAACCCTAGGTCCAATAGCAGATATGGCAGAAGCGTAGTCAGTAAACAAGCCAAAGGTCGGTAACAAGTGGTCGCAGGTTGGGATCAAGCTGAAGCGTAGTCAAGGAACGAGCCAAGGGTCAGTAACGAGTGGTAGTAATGATACGAACGGCAGCAGGAAAGCCAAAAGCTAGATACTGGCTGGAGAGAGCATAATAATCTGGCAAACAAGAAGTGCAGATACATGGCTTAAATCAGGGAGTTCATGGGAGGAGCAAAGAGTTTAAGGTTCAGCAGATGTCAAGGCACAAGGCGGGGTTGTCCAAAGGATCAGACAGAGTGCTGTCCAGCATTTCAGGTAGCTCAGCGAGAAAAGTCATCACCAGATACAACAGAAGTCCCTCGTCCAGGCCCTAACACCCAAACATTATATATTTATTTAAGCAGAGGCCCTAGAGCAGGGATATGCAATTAATGGACCTCCAGCTGTTGCAAAACTACAAGACCCATCATGCCTCTGGGTGTCATGCTTGTGGCTATCAGAGTCTTGCTAGACCTCACGGGACTTGTAGTTCTGCAACATCTGGAGGTCCGCTAATTGCATATCCCTGCCCTAGAGAATAAAATGGTGGGTGTTGCAATGTTATTTTTATGTCATCCGGTATTTGCGCAGCCATGCTCTGACATTGCTGCAGAGGGCCAATGAAGAGGCCCTAGACTCGCCTTCTCACATTTACAGCCCCAGTGGCAAAGTGAAATTTAACCACTTGCCGACCTGCTCGCAGTAAATGTACTGCAAGCGGGTAGAAGCTGCAGGTACCGGGACGTACTGCTATGTCGCGGTGAGCATGCGCACTGGCACGCCCCTTCAGAGCACACAGTGTTGCGATTCCGGGTGATTGGTACCGGCCAAGGTATCACATGATCGCTTTCATTGGTTATAGCATAGCTCCCAACTGTCCCTGATTTCGAGAGACTGTCCCTCATTCTGAATAAAGTTCCTCTGTCCCTCTTTCCTCCTCATTTGTCCCTCGTTTTGCTCTGATCTACTGTATATAGTTATATATAAAATGCACGATTTATCTATCAAAAAGTGTTTCCCAGTGCTAAACCTTTCATCCAATTTCTAAATTTCTGCATTTGTAAATTTCAAAAGCCAGAATAAAGAAATAGTAGTGGTTAAAAAAAAGCACTGGCGGGTTTAACAAATGTTTTTAATTTTACAATTCTCCTTTAAGGGGGTGTGGCAGGGGGTGTGTCCTATGCCTACATACTTTTGTTAATAGGTGTCCCTTTTCAGAAAGTTGGGAGGTATGGTTATAGCGATCACATGATTAGAATGTCAACAAAACAGTCATGAATGGAAGCCAGTTTTGCTAAGTATTGTGATGCTGTGATTGGCCAACAGCTATCACATGGTACCTGGGTCAATCACAGCACCCTGTATACTGTGATTAGCTGTAGCCAATCACAGAACAGAGTAGCCAATCAAAATAGTATTAAAGCTGTCATTAATGAAAGCCATTTATGACAGCTAAAGCTATTGCTTATAACAATGATCATCACTGTTGTAAGCAATAATAGTGTAAAAAAAAGTCCCTGATTTTCCCCTCAGAGTAGTACAGTGTCACTATGATGACAATGAACTACTCTGATGGCAGCATGTAAAAAAAAAGAAAAAACTTTTTTTTTTACATACTGTCACCAGTGTCCCTGATCAGTGTCAGTGTCCCAGTGTGTATGGACGCCGCAGCAGGGCTCAGGTGTGAGCATGCACAAGCGCCCCCATGGGAAGTTGCTTTCCATGGGGGCACTGGACAGAGGGAGGAGCCAGGAGCACCAGCGTGGGTTCCAAAAATAGGATGTTCCATTGCACAGAGCAGGTTAGGCATGTTTGTTATTTATTTATTTTTAATTTAAATTTACCTTTACAATCACTTTAAGGCTGATTAGAGTACATTATGGGTTAATAAGGGGTTAAACAGATGAACATTTAATTAAAAAAACAAAAACAAAAAAAAACTTTTTTTTACTTGACAGGTTGCTTTAACCTGACTTCATCTGCAGATTGAAGTTCCCTTTGATCTGTAGATGAATTTAAAAAAAGATACAAAAAGGAACAATGCTTCTTTTTATCTTTCGCTGAGCAATGTTGTTGATAAACATTTAAAACATATAAATTGCTGCGCTGAGTGATTAGTATTGTAAAAAACACATCATATAACAAACAAAAGTCCAAAGTCAAGTTGAATGGTGAATGTAAATGTCCTTCAAATTATCCAAAGCAAGTAATGACCAAACACCCAGGCGCACCTTCCACCATGTATAGATGAGATATGCTCTTACCAGATTCCAATACTCCACGTTATAGGAGTCTGCAAAGGCATGGATTCAATCAGAAATCCAAATGGCGTGGTATCAATGGACATAGACTCCGCCCTACATGTTTCGCCATAAGTAACATTATGACGCCACTTATCATGATGTCAAAGCATAGACTCCGCCCTACATGTTTCGTCATAAGTGACATCATGGTACTCGTCTATACACGGTGGAAGGTGCGCCTGGGTGTTTGGTCATTACTTACTTTGGATACTTTGAAGGACATTTGCATTCACCATTCAACTTGACTTTAGACTTTTGTTTGTTATATGATGTGTTTTTTTATTATACTAATCACTCAGCAGGGCAATTTATATGTTTTATTTGCTTTTGTGCACAATGTGTACTGCTGTGTTATTGCCAGCGGCTTTCCCTTTATTATTTTTTCAGCTGCGCAATGTTAACTCTTTATTTACCATTTGTTGATAAACTTTGCTCGGCTGCTTTTTTTTTTGACCGCTCCAATTGCCGGGACTTTATTAACAGCAGAACCCAACTGATAGCTGAATAAGTCATCAGTTACAGTAAGGACGCGGCTACCTCCCTCCTTAACAACCGGCAATTGCCAGCTTTTTTTTTACATTTCCGCTGTCAGTGGGGGAATCCCGCTGACAGCTGAGAGAGCCAAGCCTGCAAGTATTGGTTTCAGGTATCGGTACATTTGCATGGAGCAAATGCTTAGTGTCAGCACTGATATCGATATCAGTGTAACCCTAATGCAGCCCTTATTTATTTATTTCAGGTACTTATATAGCGCTGTCAATTTACACAGCGCTTTACATATACATTGTACATTCACATCAGTCCCTACCCTCAAGGAGCTTACAATCTAAGGTCCCTAACTCCCATTCATACATATACTTGGGCCAATTTAGACAGGAGACAATTATCCTACCAGCATGTCTTTGGAGCCCTTCATTATTTTAGATATGTAGCCATGGTCTCCCTTGGGAGTGGCTGGAAGTTGTGGTTCAACTGATCACCCTGCCCTCAATCACCTTTAATCCACAAAGTCACAGAACAAGCCTGAGTTTTGTTTTTTAGGGGTTTTATTAGGGGTTCAACTTGGATAGGGTAGAGTTGATGATGAGATGCCCAAGAATCTTTACAACTTAACCGGGACCTCTATACACGCCAATGTATATACATCTCCATCTTCCTCCAGCACTGACACTTAGGCTCCTTTCACACCGGAGCAGCCCGAGCGTTAGCGGTAAAACGCCGCTAATTAGCGGCGTTTTACCGCTCGTTATAGCGGCGCTATGACGCTGCTATTTGGGCGGCGGTGGTGCACTTTTACCCCCCCATAACGGGTTAAACAGAGGTTAAAAGTGCCAGTTTGCAGCGCTCCTGAAGCGGTGTTCAGGCGCTTCGGGGACGCTGCCCCATTGTTTTCAGTGGGCAGCAGCGGTATAGGAGTGGTGTATGCAGTGCTCCCACACAGCTGTAAAGATGCTGCTTGCAGGACTTCTTTCCGTCCCACAAGCGCACCACTCCAGTGTGAAACCACACTGGGGTGTATTAGGGGGCGTTTTTCAGGAGCTTTTTAGATGCCATTTTTTGCGCGAAAGCGCCTGAAAAACGCCTTGGTGTGAAAGGGGTCTTACTGAGTTTTACTTGCCACTCTTTCTCACTCCTGCACAGTCATTAAGTTTCAGGCCTAGAGGGATATTTATTAGGCCTGCACCTAGCTAGCACAAATTGAGACCAGCCGTAGTTTTAGCTTAGTCTCCGGACCACCCATTAACAGGTAGGGGTTGCTAATCCCCTGTGTAGCAATTTGTGGTGCTAGCTAGAAGTTGGATGGACTACTGCTCCCAGCCCATCTTCTCCCAAGACCCACCAGTTCTTCCAACTGCACCGGCCTGTCTCACTGCCACAGCAACATAGAGGTTCCCCACTGTACCTTGCATCCTTCCCTGATTGTCTCTCTCACCCCAATCTGCTCCAGCCTGCCTTAACAGTTCACCAGGGGTATGTTGCTCACCGACTCGAAGTTCCTTCCTGAAGATCTCTCCTGAATTTTGTTCTCTCCTGTTGTCTTTCCGCTCACCCTTGTGCCTACCACCACAATCTTACACCTTCTGGCTGCACCCAAGCCCTCCAGGCCCAGGGTCACCCCCCCAGACTGGGAGCTCCCCTGACCACGACAATCTCCATACTACTCCATCTACAGCTTCTCCACCCAAACTACTCACCCCTCCCAGGGCTGACCCAGGCTATGTGAGAAGGCCTGCCCCCTGCCAATCCAGATTGGGGATTGGTCAGAGCTTCCCAAAAAGCCCAGATAGCTCTCCACCTCTGCATTCAGACTGGGGAACTTTCCCAGAGGTGTCACTACCCACAGTCAACCCACCTCCCTGGGCCACTCCCCAGCCCAGAACAACAACAACCAGGCCTGCACAAAGTCAGGCCTGACTAAATTTTGCCTCTCCTGACAAAAAAAAAACCCCCTTCTCTAAAGATAGAGTGCTACAGGTATTTGCATTATTAATGTAGATTACAACATCCACACTGGTATCTAAAAATTAAAAATCAAGATTTGGATTAAATTAAATAAAATTTCTCATTCTACTTTTTTCCTGTACAGTGAACCTGTGGGTGTACGATGCCCTCGACCAATACCGGTATCTGCAGTACTTCTCCTGGGTCCTTTACCATGTTGTACTCATGTGCATATCAGCTGGAGTGGCCAAATATATCTCTCCTCAAGCTGCAGGTATGGTGTCCAGTCTGTCTAATTTCTGCATCGAGAAAGAATCTTCGAGCATATCCCTACTATGAATTATATTTAACCACTTACCAACCGGAAGGTTTTGCAGCTTTAGGACCAGAGCACTTTTTGCGATTCGGCGCTGTGTCGCTTTAACTGACAATTGCGCAGGCGTGCGACGTCGTACCCAAACAAAATTTGCGTCCTTTTTTTCCCACAAATAGAGCTTTCTTTTGGTGGCATTTGATCCCCTCTGCGTCATTTCTGATCGCCGCTATAAACAAAAGAAGAGCGACCATTTTGCAAAAAAAAACACATTTCTTACTTTTTGCTAAAATTCAAATCCAAAAAAAAATATAAAAAAACATTTTTTTTCACCGGTTTTGGTCGATTTATATTCTTCCTCATATTTGTGATAAAAAAAAAATCACAATCGGCATTTATTGATTGGTTTGCGCAAAAGTGGTCGCATTTACGGATGATGAGAATTCATTTCTGGGGTTTTTATTTATTTTTTATTTTTTACTAGTAATGGCGGCGATCTACGATTTTTAGCAGTACTGCGATATTGCAGCCGACATGTCGGACATTTTTGACACTTTTTTGGGACCAATGACATTTATTCAGCGATCAGAAATTTAAATGTCCACTGATTACGGTGTAAATGTCATTGGCAGTGAAGGGGTTAATCTGGGGGGGGAGGGGCTAGGGGTTAACTGTGTTCCCTGGGTGTTCTTACTGTGGGGGGGTTGGGCTACCATGGGCATGAGAGATCTAACTGATCCCAGTGACAGGGATCAGTAGATCACTCATGCCCCTACTAACAGAGTGGGGAACCCCCGTGTTTACATCGGCTGTTCCCTGTTCTTTCCCTGTGGCCGCTCATCGCGGCTCGCCGGCGGACATCGGGTCCTCCCGAGCCGCTGGCACACTCCTCAGGATCGCGGCGGGCGTGCGCACGCCCCCTAGCGGCTGTTCGCAGATCGCCGTGTTGTTACGGCGATTCGCGCTCAGCATCCCAACTGCCGCCGTGAAAACACGGCACGCGGTCGGGAAGTAGATATAATGCTGCGCTCCCAAATCCTATAAGAAAGCAAGCAGCTGGCACAGCAACCCAACCAGTTGTGAACAATAATATAAAAAAAATGCCGCGCTAATATACTTAAAGTGCTTGAATAATTCATAAATGTACATATATGTCATACATCGATATTAAACAATTCATATACCTCAATAACATAATCAATATCACCAATGTGAATAATTATAATTAGAGTGGCATGAGAAGTAAACAACATCAAGTGTTCAAATATAGCCCATATCCATCATAGTATATAGTCCATCAATTGTGAGTAGAAGACATCAATGAAGTGCTGCCACCAACCGAAAGTATTAGTTGGGTACGCTTACCCCAATATAGCTTACATCAGAGTGAATCTTGATTCGTTATAATTAAGTACACCACTAAGTGCCTTCACCGGATAAAAGTAGTTGGGTTGGCTTACCCCAAGGAAACTTGCAAAAAGCCTGTAGTAAGTATGATGTGGCTCGTCACCACCGAACATCTCCTGAAGAGTCCTCCTAATGCTCAGATGTTCAGGCATTCATCACCCAGGGTGAAAGGGCATCTGCTCCAGACCATTGCGCCCAGCTTATGTGCACAAAACTTTGGATGTTTCTGCCTTATGTTCATGAAACTGATGTAAGTGCAGATTTTGGAATACATTTTCTCAAGTCGTCTTCCAGGACAGCCTCTGAGACCTTGGGCTCCTCCCCTCCGGACAGGAAACACATCCCCAATTTTAAATAAAAGGCAGTCCTCCAGGCCACATACCTCAGTATTTGTGTTTCCTCCGGAAGGATAGGTCGCACATCAGAAGCCTTTAGGAGCCCCAAGTCTCAGAGGTTGACCGGAGGGGTTCTGGAGCATCACGGTACCCTTTTTGAGCCCGCACGATCCCTCCCTGGAGAAGGGAGAGGGGCTGTGACTCAGCCGCCTTCAAACCTCGGGGAGAGGTAGGACTGCAGATGGTTAGCTGCCAGCTGTCCATTCCGTTGGGTCTGGGGAGCCGGCTCAGATGCACCTCGTGGTGAGGAGGCGTCCCGGCGCGTCATTTCCGGCGGAAGGGGCGGGAACGTTCCCATGCTGGCGACCGGAAGTTACATAGGTAGCTTAA
>BLSH010198526.1:13789-25449 GCA_018402905.1 Glandirana rugosa
AGCAACAGCAAGAACCACTTGACCCTATAGAACTAGAAGATGATTTTAGAACAATAATCTTTCCCTTACAGTATCAGCAGGAATCTCTCCCTTTAGAACTAGGAGATGATTATAAAACAATAATCTGTCCCTTACAGCAACAGCAGGAACCTGACCCTATAGAAGTAGGCAATGATTTTAGAACAATAATCTGTCCCTTACAGCAACAGCAGGAACCTGACCCTGTAGGAGTAGGCGATAATTTTAGAACAATAATCTGTCACTTACAGCAACAGCAGGAACCTGATCCTATAGGATTAGGCGATGATTTTAGAACAATAATCTGTCCCTTACAGCAACAGCAAGAACCACTTGACCCTATAGAACTAGAAGATGATTTTAGAACAATAATCTTTCCCTTACAGTATCAGCAGGAATCTCTCCCTTTAGAACTAGGAGATGATTATAAAACAATAATCTGTCCCTTACAGCAACAGCAGGAACCTGACCCTATAGAAGTAGGCGATGATTTTAGAACAATAATCTGTCCCTTACAGCAACAGCAGGAACCTGACCCTGTAGGAGTAGGCGATAATTTTAGAACAATAATCTGTCCCTTACAGCAACAGCAGGAACCTGATCCTATAGGATTAGGCGATGATTTTAGAACAATAATCTGTCCCTTACAGCAACAGCAGGAACCTGACCCTATTGGAGTAGGCGATGATTTTAGCACAATAATCTGTCCCTTACAGCAACAGCAGGAACCTGACCCTATAGGAGTAGTCAATGATTTTAGAACAAAAATCTGTCACTTGCAGCAACAGCAGGAACCTGACCCTATAGGAGTAGGCGATGGTTTTAGAACAATAATCTGTCCCTTACAGCAACAGCAAGAACCACCTGACCCTATAGAACTAGAAGATGATTTTAGAACAATAATCTTTCCCTTACAGCACCAGCAGGAGCCTCTCCCTTTAGAACTAGGAGATGATTATAGAACAATAATCTGACCCTTACAGCACCTTCAGGAACCTGACCCTATAGAAGTAGGTGATGATTTTAGAACAATAATCAGTCCCTTACAGCAACAGCAGGAACCTGACCCTATAGAACTAGGAGATGATTTTAGAACAATAATCTGTCCCTCAAAGCAGTAGACTCTATCTAGTCCAGAATCAGATCATTCTGTAATGCAGTAGACTCTACCTAGTCCAGAATCAGATCGTTCTGTAATGCAGGATGAGATCTGCAATCTGTCCCTCAAAGCAGTAATAGTAATCTCTACCTAGTCCAGAATCAGATCGTTCCGTAATGCAGGGTGAGATGTTATTAATATCTGTAATCTGTCCCTCACAGCGCCAGCAGCATCCTCTCCCTAGACTAGCCTGAGAGCATGTGACATGCAGCACTACGTGACTCCAGCTTATACAGAGACTGGGTCACATGATGCACTGGCCAATCACAGCCATGTCATTAGTAGGCATAGCTGTGATGGCTTCTAAGGGCAAACCAGTGAAACGCTTGTTGATTGGCTGCCCTGCAGCTATTGAACATGCTTGATCAAATACCCGAACCCAGAACCAGAACCCAAACTTTTTTCCAAATGTCCGGGTTCGGGTCTGGGTTACGGACACCCCAAAGTTTGGTACGGACCCGAACTTTACAGTTCGGGTTCGCTCAACTCTAATCAGGATTTATCGATTTCTTGGTAACCATACCTGGCTTAGTGGGGAAAATAATGGAGCCTTTGTTATGTGCCAGCCCTTTCACTATAAGAAGGTGGGGCCCCTGCAGCCATTTATTAGTATGTGTTGGAGTATGTTATGGAGAGTTGACAGTCTAAGTAGGGGGAGTTAGTTGTTATATTGTTATATACAGTATTGCACTAAATTATTGTAGTGTCCAGTGTGGTAAACCATATATTCTTCTGAACCCCAGCCTTATGCTCACAGCTCAGAGAACCAATAGATTCTTCAGCACAATTAGTGATTGGGCCGCACCATGTAGCGTGGCCAGGTTATATAGCTACAGCATGAGCAGAAGCTTTTGCTAATGTTCCTTCTTCTGCCTCCTCCTCTTTTGCTATAACACCAAAGTCCCACAAACTGGAAATGATGAGTCAGCAGAATTACTTCATCACACAATCACCGATTTGTTGCTGGGGCTTAGATAATCTTGGTCATGCAAAAGCATTGCTCATTTTGTATATTGAGGATGAGATAGTTAGCACCAGAATCATATATATAAGGTACATAAGACAGGGAAAAGCAAGAGGCAGTCATGTTACAGTAACTGGGGCTTACTGCACTATGTTCTCCAGCAATGAGGATTGGTGGCAGACTGTTTGCGGGAGCCACCGATTTCAAGGCGACTCTTCTGTGGGAAAGGGACTGGCAGGGAGCAGCCATACTAATCCTTCTGGTGGCACTGCCCCATCTGCTATTCCCAGGGCCAGTTCATGGAGCTCTGCATTGTGGGTCTTTTCTAATGTATTTGCTGCTGACATCATTGTTGTGATCTGCAGCCTCTGCCTGCAGCATATCAGCTATGGTAAAAGAAGCAGCCATTTGGGTACCGCATGTATGTGAAGACACATGACATGACCCAGAAGGGTTTGTGACCACATCAAATTATTATACTGGCCAGTGTTCAAGGACAGATTGTAAGGCATTGCTTTTTTCCCACTGCATCAGAAAATCATAATTTAGGGCATGTGTAGCATTTTGGTAACCAAAATGATGAACCATAACAGGTCAGGGTTTAGTGATGCAATTTTTCCTTAGTTGTACTGAACTTTAACTAGGGCTCTAGTTGCCAAAGGTCAATGCTGGACATGCACACCAATTCATTCTAATGCGCACATGCAGAATTTTGGGTACAGCCATGCACTTGATCATCCTGACACTCACTCATATATTGCAGCCTATCAAAACTACTTGATTATCCATAGGAAAAACTAAAAAAAAATTGTTAGGACTTTGGAGCAGTGTTGAACGTCCATCAATTAGCTATACTTGTTATGTGTGCTGTTTGTTACAGTTACTTGGACTTGTTATGCGTTCTATTGTTGACAAAGACTGCTGTTGTTTGCTATTATGACTAGATAAATGTCAGACCACATTTACAAAGAAATTTGTGTAATTTCTAGAAGAGTTTACAAACTCTTTCTGTACATAATGCTTTTAATAAATTAGATGCATACCAGTGTTCAGAAACAATGTAGCTTAAGACTGACAATTCATGGACAAAATAAGAATGGGAAAGGAGGAACACAGCAGCCTTCAGGTAAGTTAATTAATCTTGAATTGTTTTAGCAACACACCACTGATTTTTATTTCACAAACTCTTTACGGATTTCATATAGTGAACATACAATGTTTGATTAAGATTTACTGATTGCCTCCAATTTAGTCTATGTATTTTATAATTAAGATACAAAAAGTTCTAATAAAATAGGGACAGTTTTCAGAAGTGAAGATAACAAGCTCATTCTGTGTAGACCCTGGGGTCATTGAGGAAGCAATTAAATGCTCTCCAGGGTACATTATAAAAAGAGAGGTTTGATGGGTGAATGGCCTTCTCATATTTGCCTAATTTTCCTTTTTTAAGTTTTATTTTATTTAGGAGAAAAATAGATGTTATACTGTGCATTAAGGCACAGGTTTTGCTGCCATATTTATTTTTATATTATATACCAAATAGTACTATCAATTGTGTACTGTTCCAGAGGGCATCAAGATAATTTCAATTATGTAATTTTTCTTGTGTAGGACAGAAAAGAATATAGAAGCACACATACCAGCATATACAATGATTTTGTAAGAGAATGCTGGAAAAAAAGAAACTTGCATTTTTGACCAAGGTTTTTATTAAAAATATGAAGAGTTTATCCAATTTTAAGTCAATCTACAATATGCAGTTTTGAAAAGGCCAACTTTCACAGCCAAATGGTGGTATGTGGCAGATTCTAAGGTGATCTCTTTCCAAAAGCTGAAGACCTGACCTAAGCACTGTACCCGTGGTGTTATTCTCTGTGACATTAAAGAAGACCTATCCTGTCCTATCTTTGTAGATGCCTTATAAGCCAAGATAAAGTGTGTGATATCACCCCACTACCCTCCACTGACCACACAAGCAAGCAAACAAACTGCTAACAACCTCTGACTGACAGCACACATTGGAAAGGGAGTGTGACAGAGCACAGACCATGTGCTGTCTCCGCCCTGTGTCTCTGGGACATTATATGAAATCCTTTACTGCAGGGATATGCAATTAGCGGACCTCCAGCTGTTGCAAAACTACAAGTCCCATCATGCCCCTGCCTCTGGGTGTAATGCTTGTGGCTGTCAGAGTCTTGCTATGCCTCATGGGACTTGTAGTTCTGCAACATCTGGAGGTCCGCTAATTGCATATTCCTGCTTTACTGGATCTCATGCTGCAGACAGGCAGGGCCGATGCAAGGATTTTTATCTACTTAGGCGAAGGTGAATTTTGGTGCCCCTCCCCTTCCTACTGTCCCCCCTTCTCCTGTCTACAGTAGTGTGTACCACAATAACATGCTATATAGTGTGATAGATGATATTAATAATTAATATATGTACATTCCAAAGTGCTAGTACAATAAATAATAGGCACAAAACACACATTTCACACAAAAAATCAAATAAAACTGTACCGTGATAAATTTGTGCAGATCCACTGCAAGCTGTTTGCACCCATTTCAGTGTACCATCACCAAGACAAAGCACATACCATTTACGTACCAAAAAATTTTACCTCTTAAGCTTATGAGGTCACATGTGCTTGTTATCTGCTGGATATTTACAATAACTTTGCTGAAAAAGCAACACTGTGGTTATAGTAACTTGGTCTGCTACCAACCACAGGGAACCCCATATATGCAAAAAATAAAGCACACTGTAGTGCAATACCAGGACAAGTAAACAATGTGTTGCTTTATCCTAGTAAAGTTTGCTGTAAGTAAATGACTTTATTAAAGCAATGCAGTATGTCCTGGTAAGGTAACACACTATAGTGTACATTATTCTTTGCATACTAGGGGTTGTTGTGGTTGGTACCTGGACAGGCAGAGTGGTGCAAGGCTACTCTTGGGAGAAAGCTGCTATACACGCATTGTAACTATTTGAGTGAAGTGGCTGCAAATCTCTAGCAGATAACAAGTGCATGCTTAAGAGGTAAGCAGATAGTGTGTACTTTGCTTTGACTTCAGTGTGCCATCACCAAGACAAACAGCTTGCACAAATTTATCCAAGCACAATTGGAATGTGTGTGTATATAACATATATATATATAATAAATCATTCTTAATATATATCACATCGCACATTAGGCATTTTCCCATGAATGGTCCAATCAAGTCCACTTGTCCCTTATTCAGGCAGACCTAACTGGACTGGCTGTGTCCGCTCTGCATATATGGAGTGGGCGCAAACTGGTCATCCTTCTGCTCTGCTCACTGGGGATCAGCAGACGGATCTCCTGCTGAGCAAATCAGAGTCTGTCCCATGTAAAAGGGGCCTTTTTTGTTGCTATCTTGTTTTGTCCCATCACCTCTGCTCTGTCTGTCCCCATGTACTTTCTAACTGTTCCCATCTCTCTTTTTCCCTTGCCCTGTCCTTATGTCCCCTTCTTTGTCCCTATCACTCCTCTGTCTCTAGATGAATTCCATGATGTACCTCAGTAGCTGTACATGCAGCAGACTGTTGAAGACATGATCAGTCACTTGCCTCTAACTTCAACTGAAGATCCATGCCATTCCTGCTACTGTGCCTGCAGGGCGCCTCCCCCTGGTCTCACTCAGCTCATCCCCCTCCTCTCACTCACCTTCAGTTCACAGATGAGTGTGCTGGGCTGGAGGCGGTCCTGCTGCCGCCCACATGGGAGGGGATTCTCTTGCAGAGAAGCAGCGAGGGACGGATGTCTGCCGAGTCCCCACTGCCTTTCAACAGAGAGAGAGAGGAGAGAGAGAGAGGAGGAGGAGGAGGAGGAGGAGGAGGAGGGGGGCTGTCTGTGAGAGTGTGGAAAAGCAACTTAAGTTCACAGTGCTCTGCGTTGTGCTACCTGACTCAGATCTGCTGTCTTATGTCCTAGCAGAGCGGCACCAGCGTAAGCACTTGAGGGACCCGTGACTTTAGCGCCCTCTCCTGTCCTAGCGCCGGCCCTGCAGACAGGGATTGGTTTACAGCCGCTGTACCAGAGACTGTTGCCCCTCCAGCAAGTCACAGCTCCAATTGATACAGACATAACAGCTGTTGTATCCTGATAAGACATATTGGGCCAGGTAGGCACAAGTGTACATTCAGCGCTGATCTACCTAACACTTAACATGTATATATATAAAGGCAGCTCAACACTAAATCAGCATAAATTCGTAAAGCCCTAAACAGAAATCGAATTGATACATGTGGAGGGCCTTTGTTATTGGATTACAATAAATAAATTAAGTGAAATATCATATGCTAAAAACAAAAAAAAACAGTTGTTGTGCAACGAGGTGAGTTCATATGTTGTGCAGTCCACCATTGACAGAAGTGGCTCCTCAGCTCAGCACTTCGACCTCACAGAGGTCACACAGCTTGTCCACCTAAAGCAAATCAATGTACTTATTTGATCAGACAGGGAATAGATGGTGACCACCGTGCAAATAAGTGAAACTCACTAATCACTGTTAGTGTTGGAAGTGCAGCCCGCCACCAATACAAATGGCCTCTCACCTTGACCCCTCAACCTCCCAGAGGTCACAAAGCTTGTCTCAATAAGGTGGGTCTTCAGGTATCCTAGATCGCTGACTGTCCCAAATGCATATTCATAAAGAGATACAAAGAGAGACAAGATCTAATGCTCTCTGTGCAGACTTTATTAATATAAAACTTTAAAATTGTAAAGCACACATAGTATAGCACCTAGATCCAGGTGCTGGCAAGATGATATATAGTGTGTACAGCTAGACTGGTGTCCCAGTCTCAAAGGATGGCCGGTTCCTCCCCCCTGTACATGTTACGTTCCAGAGCGGAACTTCGTCAGCGCTGACTCAGGGTGGTGCAGAGAGGTGGAGCTGATAGATATAATAAGCAATCATTCAGTTCACTTGAACATACGTCACCAAAGGGATGAGTTTAAGGTGGTTAAGCCAAGGGGCAAAGCAGCCATCCGAAATGGCATATTATCCTGAATTAGAGGTTACCAACACTTTGCAAATACAGAAGTCAGGCACAATACTCCCTAGAGGGAAGGGGAAGTCAGCTGGTAACAGCCTATCATCTACTCACAGTAGTAATGTGATCCGCAGATATCTCTCCACGCCACCACCGCCACCATGAACAAACAGGGAGCACACTGCCTTTAATATACCCTGGCGCCTAGCCAACTGACGGCACCCGCCCATGCCAAGCGCGCGTCGGGGACATCACCAGACATGATCCTGGGCTGCATACGCATCATTAGGTGCATGCACGGTCCCGCCTGGGGAATACTTCCAGATAACCACCAATGATGATCCCACTCACCCACCTCAATAACACTGTGGGTCCAAAGGCACCCCTTGGTGGAGGTGCCTGGATGCACAAGACAGGGGAGATCACACACTCACCCATCATAACAGGCGATCGGACTCCAGCAGGAAACAGAGAGGTTCCTCCCCCCCACAAAAGCTACCCAAAGTGGGACTCCCAGGGATGGGATGACCGAACGGCAAACAGAAAGAGCATACATACATAATACAAAACAACATGAGGGCAAAATAAACACTAAAACAACACTTTAAATCCATAGTGCAGGAGCATTTGCTGGCAAGAACAAGACAATATATCATTGGCTAAACAACCCTTACATAGCTGGTACCCGACCTCCAGGTCCTTATAAAAAGGGACAGTAACTGTTGATTTTTCTTCATTCCAGGAGGCACAGTAGCCGAGAGTCTTTCTATCTAAAGAGTCTCAGACCTTAGGATTAGAGTTGAGCGAACCCGAACTGTAAGGTTTGGGTCCGTATCGAACTTTGGGGTGTCTGTGACCCGGACCCCGAACCCGGACATTTGAAAAAAAGTCTGGGTTCGGGTATTTTATCCCGCCTGTTGATTGGCAGGGCAGCCAATCAACAAGCGTTTCACTGGTTTGCCCTTAGAAGCCATCACAGCCATGCCTACTAATGGCATGGCTGTGATAGGCCAGTGCATCATGTGACCCAGCCTCTGTATAAGCTGGAGTCACGTAGTGCTGCATGTCACATGCTCTCAGGCTAGTCTAGGGAGAGGATGCTGCCGGTGCTGTGAGGGACAGATTGCAGATATTAATAACATCTCACCCTGCATTACAGAACGATCTGATACTGGACTAGGTAGAGTTTACTACACCTGCTTTGAGGGACAGATTGCACATCTAATAACATCTCATCCTGCATTACAGAACGATCTGATACTGGACTAGATAGAGTTTACTAATCCTTCTTTTAGGCACAGATTGCAGATCTAATAAGAAATCATCCTGCACTACAGAACGATCTGATACTGGACTAGGTAGAGTTTATTACTCCTGCTTTTAGGGACAGATTGCAGATCTAATAACATCTCATCCTACATTACAGAATGATCTGATGCTGGACTAGGTAGAGTCTACTGCTTTGAGGGACAGATTATTGTTCTAAAATCATCTCCTAGTGATATAGGGAGAGGATCCTGCTGCTCCTGTAAGGGACAGATTATTGTTCTATAATCATCTCCTAGTTGTATAGGGAGAGGTTCCTGCTGGTGCTGTAAGGGACAGCTTATTGTTCTACAATCGTCTCCTAGTGCTATAGGGAGAGGTTCCTGCTGGTGCTGTGAGGGACAGATTATTGTTCTAAAATCATCTCCTAGTTCTATAGGGAGAGGTTCCTTCTGCACCTGTGAGGGACAGATTATTGTTCTAAAATCATCTCCTAGTGATATAGGGAGAGGTTCCTGCTGCTCCTCTAAGGGAAAGATTATTGTTCTATAATCATCTCCTAATTCTATAGGGAGAGGTTCCTGCTGGTGCTGTAAGAGACAGATTACTGTCTACAATCATCTTCTAGTGCTATAGGGAGAGGATCCTGCTGCTCCTGTAAGGGACAGATTATTGTTCTATAATCATCCCCTAGTTCTATAGGGAGAGGTTCCTGCTGGTGCTGTAAGGGACAGATTATTGTTCTAAAATGATCTCCTAGTGATATAGGGAGAGGTTCCTGCTGCTCCTGTAAGGGACAGATTATTGTTCTATAATCATCTCCTAGTTCTATAGGGAGAGGTTCCTGCAGGTGCTGTAAGGGACAGATTATTGTTCTACAATCGTCTCCTAGTGCTATAGGGAGAGGTTCCTGCTGGTGCTGTAAGGGACAGATTATTGTTCTAAAATCATCTCCTAGTGATATAAGGAGAGGTTCCTGCTGCTCCTGTAAGGGACAGATTATTGTTCTATAATCATCTCCTAGTTGTATAGGGAGAGGTTCCTGCTGGTGCTGTAAGGGGCAGCTTATTGTTCTACAATCGTCTCCTAGTGCTATAGGGAGAGGTTCCTGCTGGTGCTGTGAGGGACAGATTATTGTTCTAAAATCATCTCTTAGTTCTGTAGGGAGAGGTTCCTGCTGCTCTTGTGAGGGACAGATTATTGTTCTAAAATCATCTCCTAGTGCTATAGGGAGAGGTTTCTGCTGCTCCTGTAAGGGACAGATTATTGTTCTATAATCATCTACTAGTTCTATAGGGAGAGGTTCATGCTGGTGCTGTAAGGGACAGATTGTTGATCTAAAATCAAATCAAAGTGCTATAGGGAGAGGTTCCTACTGGTGCTGTAAGGGACAGATTATTGTTCTAAAATCATCTCCTAGTTCTATATTGAGAGGTTCCTGCTGCTCCTGTGAGGGACAGATTATTGTTCTAAAATCATCTCCTAGTGATATAGGGTGAGGTTCCTGCTGGTGCTCCTAAAAGGGACAGATTATTGTTCTATAATCATCTCTTTGTTTGATAGGGAGAGGTTCCTGCTGCTCCTGTGAGGGACAGATTATTGTTCTAAAATCATCTCCTAGTGCTATAGGGAGAGGTTACTGCTGCTCCTGTAAGGGACAGATTATTGTTCTAAAATCATCTCCTAGTTCTATAGGGAGAGGTTCCTGCTGGTGCTGTAAGTGACAGATTATTGATCTAAAATCATCTCTTAGTTTTGTAGTGAGAGGTTCCTGCTGTTCTTGTGAGGGACAGATTATTGTTCTAAAATCATCTCCTAGTTCTATAGGGAGAGGTTCCTGCTGCTCCTGTGAGGGACAGATTATTGTTCTAAAATCATCTCCTAGTGATATAGGTCAAGGTTCCTGCTGCTCCTAGAAGGGACATATTATTCTATAATCATCTCCTAGTTCGATAGGGAGAGGTTCCTGCTGCTCCTTTGAGGGATATATTATTGTTCTAAAATCATCTCCTAGTGATATAGGGAGAGGTTCATGCTGGTGCTGTAAGTGACAGATTATTGTTCTAAAATCATCACTTAGTTCTGTAGGGAGAGGTTCCTGCTGCTCTTGTGAGGGACAGATTATTGTTCTAAAATCATCTCCTAGTGCTATAGGGAGAGATTTCTGCTGCTCCCGTAAGGGACAGATTATTGTTCTATAATCATCTCCTAATTCTATAGGGAGAGGTTCCTGCTGGTGCTGTAAGGGACAGATTATTGTTCTAAAATCATCTCCTAGTGCTATAGGGAGAGGTTCCTGCTAGTACTGTAAGGGACAGATTATTGTTTTAAAATCATCTCCTAGTTCGATAGGGAGAGGTTATTGCTGCTCCTGTGAGGGACAGATTATTGTTCTAAAATCATCTCCTAGTGATATAGGGAGAGGTTGCTGCTGCTCCTGTAAGGGACAGATTATTGTTCTATAATCATCTCATAGTTCTATAGGGAGAGGTTCCTGCTGGTGCTGTAAGGGACAGATTATTGTTCTAAAACCATCTCTTAGTTCTGTAGGGAGAGGTTCCTGCTGCTCTTGTGAGGGACAGATTATTGTTCTAAAATCATCTCCTAGTGCTATAGGGAGAGGTTCCCGCTGCTCCTGTAAGGGACAGATTATTGTTCTAAAATAATTTTCTAGTTCTATAGGGGAGGTTCCTGCTGGTACTGTAAGGGACAGATTATTGTTCTAAAATCGTCTCCTAGTACTATAGGGAGAGGTTCCTGCTGGTGCTGTAAGGGACAGATTATTGTTCTAAAATCATCTCCCGATTCTATAGGGAGAGGTTCCTGCTGCTCCTGTGAGGGACAGATTATTGTTCTAAAATCATCTTCTAGTGATATAGGGCGAGTTTCCTGCTGCTCCTATAAGGGACATATTATTGTTCTAAAATCATCTCTAAGTTCTGTAGGGAGAGGTTCCTGCTGCTCTTGTGAAGGACAGATTATTGTTCTAAAATCATCTCCTAGTGCTATAGGGAGAGGTTCCTGCTGCTCCTGTAAGGGACAGATTATTGTTCTATAATCATTTCCTAGTTCTATAGGGAGAGGATTCCTGCTGGTGCTGTAAGGGACAGATTATTGTTCTAAAATCATCTCCCGGTACTATAGGGCGAGATTCCTGCTGCTCCTATAAGGGACATATTATTGTTCTATAATCATCTAGGGATATTGGTCGTCCTTAGGAGAGGGATATCTTGATCC
>BLSH010198526.1:38082-55082 GCA_018402905.1 Glandirana rugosa
TTATTTTTTTTATTTTTTTTTACTAGTAATGGCGGCGATCTGGGATTTTTAGCGGTACTGCAATATTGCAGTGGACATGTCGGACATTTTTGACACTTTTTTGTGACCAATGACATTTATTCAGTGATCAGAAATTTAAATGTCCACTGATTACTGTATAAATGTCATTGGCAGTGAAGGGGTTAACCTGCAGGGGGCGATCTAGGGGTTAACTGTGTTCCCTGGGTGTGTTCTTACTGTGGGGGGGTTGGGCTAACATGGGCATGAGAGATCTAACTGATCCCAGTGACAGGGATCAGTAGATCTCCCATGCCCGCACTGCCAGAATGGGGAACCGCCGTGTTTACATCGGCGGTTCCCCGTTCTTTGCCTGTGGCCGCTCATCGCGTCTTGCCGGCAGACATCGCCCGAGCTGCGGGCACACTCCTCAGGAGTGTGGCGGGCGCGTGCACCCCCTAGTGGCCATTCGCAGATCACCGTCTTTTTACGGCGATTCGCGGCCAGCGTCCCTTGAAATAAGAATAAAAGTGATAAAAAAATAAAAATAAGGGGAAAGTGTAAAAATAAAAAGTAAAAAAAAAATAAGAAAAAAAATGAAAGCACCCCCATCCCTCCATGCTCACGCTCAAAGAAACAATGAAAGCCGATCCAGGTGAGTGAGTCTCCAGTTAATCTTCACACACCCTAACCAGGTGCTAGCTCAGCTCACATGCTGTGTATCATAAACCTAATGATTCCGCTTAGTCAATTCTAACATTTGCCCAAAGAACCTCTACCTCTTTGTCCCTGCTCCATCTGTTAACCACCTTTCACATGCAGCTTCAATAAAGATGCAGCCATCCAGAATCATTTGCTTTATTATCACACATGTGAGGTATCGCCCCAAACGTTAGAGCGAGAGCAATAATTCTAGCTCTAGCACTCCTTTGTAAATCTGAGCAGGTAACATGTAAAGGCTTTTAAAGTATCATCTATGCAGATTTTTAAATACCGTAGTGACATGGACTTTCACTGTATTGTTCATTTAAGCACAAGAGACTCCATTTTGCTCACGCTGCTGCAATGTGTTCTGTGGCCTTCACTTATCACACAGATACACTTTCTCCTAGAAGCTCTCACTCTCTCTCTACTCCCCCCTCCCCTCTCTATGTTTTACTTTTGAAATTATTCTATTTGCTAGCTTTTAATAATATATTTCTATTTGTTAGTTTCTAATAACAATTCACACCACCCCTTTCTTATCTATGCATAAAATATCATGTAACAATAAATCTTGTCAGAACGGACATTTTAAACACAGAGATTGAGTCCTGTGGATCTGTTCCTGCAATTGCAAAACTAACTTTTATTTTTAGAATCACAACCAGAAATTTCCATAACAGTAGTTTGTTGCCATTCCACAAGCATGCGTCATTTTAAGGTGTGACATGTTATGTATCTATTTACTCGGCGTAACATCTTTCAGATTTTACAAAAAAATGGGGTGTATATTATGTTTTCTTTTTACTCAGCGTAACATCATCTTTAACCCCTTCCCGACCGCGTTGTGTATATTTACTGCTGCAATGTGGCAGTATAACGGGAATCACCATTTATAAAGGGTTCTCGCGCCCCCCCTGCAGCCGCGGCAGTCGGGTTTGCTACAGGACCATTCAATCTACAGGCACAGACCAATGATTTTCGGTCTGTACCTGCTGATTGGTCCTGGCGAATGAAATGCCTCTTCTTCTGCCTCTACCTGCTGATTGGTCCTGGTGAATGAAATGCCTCTTTTGCCTCTGTAATGTTAACAGAGGCAGAGGAAGTGATGTCATCTCTCCTCCTGGAGTCTTTTTCCATTCCAGAGAGAGGAGAGGTGACATCTAAACGTGAGTGCACCAACACTACACTGACACAGTACATGTAGGGACACTCTCCACCCCCCCGAATGCCCCCTGATCGCCCTCCAGTTAACCCCTTTACTCCTGTCACCCCCTGTCACTGTGTCACTGAGTGCAGCGATCAGATCTTTCACTGATCACTGTACTTGTGTCACTAAACAGTGTTAGGGTAGGTTGTAGTAGGCCCAGGTAGGTACAGGTGCCCCCGCAACCACCCTAATAAAGGTTTTAACAACTTGATTGCCCCCTGTCACCTGAGATCACCGTATAAGTGTCACGGGTGATACTACTTAGTTAGGTAGGTTTTTTTTCATCAGATTACCTGCTGTATATTATATATATACCTTATATAGGGTTTAACCCCCTGATCACCCAGCGGTGACCTCAGTTATGTTTTAGTCAAAGTTAGGGTCAGCGTCAGTCCCCGGCATGGTCAGATTAGTGAGGTACTCTGACACGCACGCACGCACACACACACACACACACACACACACTAGATAGGTCAGTTAGTAGTATATTATCTGAACAGATAAAAATCTGTGATCCGATCAGATCTATATTAGCGACCCCACTAGATTAGTGTTCTAAAAAATGCGGCGTTAGCGGGATCAGCCCAGATACCTGCTAGCACCTGCGTTTAGCCCCTCCGCCCAGCCCAGCCCAGCCCACCCAAGTGCAGTATCAATATATCACTGTCACTTACAAGACACAACACACATATCTGCAGGGTTCGCAGAGTTCACGCCTGATCCCTGCGAACGCTGACAGTGATTTTGGTAGCGATTGAAGCAGGCTCTGACAACCAGGTGTGCTTTTTTGCCTGTGGGTCACACTAGTGTACCTATAAATTTAGAGGCCAACATGTAAACTCTGAGGTACACTAGTGAAAAGGCCTACACGTTGCTGAGCATGACAGAGGAGAGCGATGGGGAAGAATCCCTGTCAGAATCAGGCTCAGTATACAAACCAGTAGACAGCAGTGGCAGTCTGTCAGATAGCTATGACAATGGAGTTGTAGTCCCTGCTAAGGTCAGGCATTCCCGATCCCATTCTGCTGTCGCTGAGGTGCAAGAACCACAGAGCTCTCGTATGGAGCAGAGAGCCAGTACTAGCACCACTCCTCCTTCTGGTGAACTAACAAGCACCAGCGGCCTAGTACATCCTGGTCATAGACAAACCAGCACTGCAGTAACACTTGGTGACATGGCGAGTCCCATAAGTGCAGTATAAGCTGGTGTGGCTAGCACAAGTAAAGCCCCACAGCCACAGAGACAAAGACAAACACAGACCCTCAGAACCCATAGTGGCCTTCCTGACATGCTTGGAAACCCTGATCTGCAACCCACCACTGATGCAGTACCCGTACTTCCCCCATTCACTGGCCAACCCAGAATTCAGGTCAATACGGTTGATTTTACGGCCATTGATTTTTATGTGCTGTTTTTCACCAAAGATCTCATAGATCTCTTGTGGACCAAAGCGATTTGTATGCTGGTCAATACATCACCACTAATCCCCATTTGTCCCTTGCCAGAGACTGGAAACCAATTATGGTTCCAGAGTTTAAGTCCTTTCTGGGCCCCCCCCCTCATGGGCATAATTAAAAAATGCGGTCATATTGGTCCACTGACCCAATTCACCATATGCCCGTGTTCTCTGCTACCATGGCCAGTACATGATACAAGCAGATCCTGCGGTTTATGCACTTTAACGACAATGACGACGTAAACCACTTCAAACCAAAAATTTGCAGCCTTGTATCTCCCCAATCAAGCATAGACAAGTCCCTGATTATATTTTCTAACTAATTTTCAAATAGTACCTCCCCAGCAAGTGTGCCAGATATGGGGTCAAGTTGTATAAGCTCTGTGAAAGGGCCACAGGCTATATATATAGTTTTATGGTTTCTGAGGGAAAAGATAGTCACATGGAACCCCACGGATGAGGACTACATAGGGAGCACTGGCAAGATTGTGTGGAAATTGGTGTCACCCTTATCCAGAAAGGGGAACCATTTGTACGTGGACAATTGCTATACAAGCGTGCCACTTTTTAGTCACCTTTTTGATTCCGGAATTGGCTCATGTGGCACAGTGCGATCTAATTGCCGGAGCTTCCTCCAACGGCTGGAAGAATCCCGACTTAGACAGGGGGGAGAAAACCTGCTTGAGAAGTAGTAATTTGCTTGTGGTGAAGTGGAGGGATACAAAGAATGTTTTCATTCTTTCCTCCATTTACGCAGACACGGCTGTCCAAATTCAAACGGCGATTGGTGCTGTGGAGAAACCCCTCTGTGTCCACGAACATAACCTTAATATGGGAGGGGTGGACCTCAACGACCAGTTATTGGCGCCGTACAAAAAAAAAGTGTACAAAAAAAACATTTTTTAAAAAAACAAAAAAAAAAGTGTTATAGAAAAAAAATATAAAATAAAAAAGCTAAAAACAGTTGTAAGTTTCTTGTTCTTCTCTCTCTGTTGTTTTGTCTCTATTCTCTCTCTATTGCTCTCTCTATTGTTAATGTTTTTATGCATACCTATAATATTTTGTTACTGCTTTTTATCATGTTTTCTTTGCAGGTATGTATTTTTTTATACATTACTGCTTACCTGTAATGTTTTATTGTTACTGTGTTTTATAATGTTTTCTTTGCAGGTATGTAATTGTTTTATGTCACTGTTTTTTATTAATCATTTTTTGCTTTTCAGGTACGCCATTCAGTTACAGCACTGATTTATTTATGGTGACAGCAACAGCGTTTGCTCCCACCATACATAAAGCAATGACTCCAGCACTGTTCGAGGTGATTTCACCACCACAGTTAAAAAAAGAGCATAGGGGCAGTGAGTGGAAATTGGGTCACATTGCCCCTATGCTCCGGTATATATTTTTAAAACGGCACTATGCCCATCATTAGAAGTGGGTGGATGAAGGGCAGTTTTCTAATGGTGGGCGTACCCACCAATTGATTCTTTCTTTTTTTTTAACCCACAGGCTGTATGAAAAAAAAGAACATTACAACATATGCCCAACAAGGACCAGCGACGTATTAGTATGTTGCTGGTCTTTGAGTGGTTTTCTCAGGCTCTCCTGAGAAAACCACGAGAATGCAGCCGGTGGTTCTGCCAGCTGACCATAGAGCTGATAGAAGACTAGAATGGCTCCAATCATCTCTATTGCCTAAGAAACCAGAGGCTATGAGCATTTCATGACTTTAGTTTTGCCGGGTATAAACAGTGCCATTGGGAAATTGGGAAAGCATCTTATCACGCCAATCTTGGTGTGGTCAGATGCTTTAAGGGCTGAGGAGAGATCTAGAGTCTAATAGACCCCAAATGTAAAAAAAAATAAAAATATGCGACACTACCTATTTTTATCATAGGGGATATTTAAATTCCCTGTGATAACAATAAAAATGATAAAAAAAAACTGAAAGGGACAGTGTAAAAATAAAATAAAAAGCAAAATGAATAATTTTTAAAAAATGCACCCCTGTCCCCCCAGTGCATGCGTGCAAAGGTGAACGCAAGCGTCTGTCTCGTGTCATATGCAAACAGCAATTGCACCATGCATGTGAGGTATCCCCATGAACAACAGATGGAGGGCAGTAATTCTAGCAGTAGACCTCCTTTGTAACTCTAAAGTGGTAACCTGTAAAGGCTTTTAAAAATGCATTTAGTTTGTCGCTGCTGCGGTGTGCATAATTTTTAAAGTATGTCATGTTTGGTGTCTATGTACTCGGCATGAGATCATCTTTTATATTTCACCAACATTTGGGCAATATAGTGTGTTTTTGTGCATTAAAATTTAAAAAAAGTTTTTTTTTCCCCAAAAATTGCGTTTGTAAAATTGCTGTGCAAATACTTTGTGAAAAAAAATTGCAATAACCACCATTTTAATCTGTAGTGCCTCTGTTTTAAAAAAAATATAAAACATTGGGGGTTCAAAGTAATCATCTAGCAAAAAAAAGCATTTTTTCATGTAAACAAAAAGTGTCAGAAAAGACTTGGTGGTTCAAGTGGTTAGAAGAGTGGGTAATGTTGGGCATAAAATGCCAGAACAGTTAACCCCCCCACCCCCCAATTTTGGAAAGTAGACACCCCAAGCTATCTTCTGAGAGGCATGTTGAGTCCATGGAATATTTTATTTTTTTGGCACAAGTGATTGAAAAATGACAAAGAAAAAAATACACAAAGTTGTCACTGAAATGATATATTGCTCACACATGCCATAGGTATTTGAGGAATTACACCCCAAAATAAATTCTGCTGTTTCTCCTGAGTATGAGGATACCACACGTGTGAGACTTTTTGGCCGTCTAGCCTTGTACAGGACCCCGAAAAAACAATCACCGTCTTCAGGCTTTCTAAGGGCGTAAAATGGGGATTTTACTCCTCACTACATATCATGGTTTTGGAGGCCCTGAAATGTCAAGATAGCACAAAAGCCCCCCAAATTACCCCTTTTTGGAAAGTAGAAACCATAAGGTACTTGCTAAGAGGCATGGTGAGTATTTTGCAGCTCTAATTTGTTTTGGAAAATGAAGAAAGAAAATTAATTTATTTTTTATTTTTTCAAATTTCAAAACTTTGCGACAAAAAGCGAGATCTGCAAAATACTCAACATGCCTCTCAGCACATAGCTTGAAGTGTCTACTCTCCAAAATGTCATTTGGGGGGTTTTTTGTGCTATGCGGGCATTCCATGGCCTCCAAAACTGTGATAGGTAGTGAGGAGTGAAATCAAAAATGTATGCCCTTAGAAAGCCTGAAGGCGGTGATTGGTTTTCGGGGTCCTGTACGTGGCTAGACCACCAAAAAGTCCCACATATGTGGTATCCCCGTATAAATGTACTAAACATAAGAAAGTCCTTGGAGATGATGCGAAAATAAAAGACAGCCAAAGTGGTAATGGTGCATAAATTATAGCATCCGCGCCAGATGTGACAATCCACCAGCAGTTTAAATGGCCCCTCACCTCACCAATTCGACCCCCCAGTAGTGATGTCACCCACGGCCTTCTTTACAGACTAGGACACTAGTCTTTGTTTACATGCGTTTTGCCGGCTGGAATGTTAATATATTTTTAATAAAGTGAGTTAAATGGAGAGCACTAGATTTGTTCCTTTTATCCGCATATACGACTGGTGTTCCTGATGTGAGCTGACTGGAGATATTGGGATTGGAGGACCATATGAGGAGTCTATGAGGAGCTGTATAACCTCTATGAGGAGTTCATGAGGAGCTTTGTGACCTCTATGAGGTCAATTGGTGAGGTGAGGGCCATTTAAACTGGTGGTGGATTGTCACATCTGGCACGGCATGCAATAATTGATGCACCTTTACCACAGTGGCTGTCTTTTATTTTCTCATCATCTTCAAGGACCTTCTTATGTTTAGTACATTGAGATCTTTTAGTGGCGCTACACTGCTTGTTGTAACTATTTTATGAGGTTTATAGAATTACCTTTCTAGTGTTTAGCAGCCTTTACTTTCAACTGTTATAGTTTTGGTCAGCTCTGAATGATTTTATGTAATATATGTAATTTCATATATACCTATGACATGTTTGAGCAATATATCATTTAGTGACAACTTTGTGAAAAAAAAATGTCATTTCCCTGAAACTTGTGGCAAAATATAAAATAGCCCATGGACTCAACATGCATCTCAGCTAATTGCTTGGGGTGTCTACTTTCCAAAATGGGGCCATTGTGGGGGTTGCTATCTGGGCATTTTCATGGTGTGGGGTGAAAGCAATTGTTTATGTCCTTAGAAATCCTGAAGGTGGGGATTGGTTTTCGGGGTCCTGTACATGGATAGGCTCCCAAAAAGTCTCACACAAGTGGTATCCCTGTACTCAGGAGAAGCAGCAGAATGTATTTTGGGGTGTAATTCCACATATACCCATGGCATGTGTGAGCAATATATAATTTCTGTAACAACTTTGTGTAATCTTTTTTTTTTTCATTTTTCAATCACTTGTGACAAAAAATAAAATATTCAATGGGCTCAACATGCCTCTCAGCAAATTCCTTGGGGTGTCTACTTTCCAAAATGGGGCCATTTGGGGGGGGGGTTGTACTGCCCTTCCATTATAGCACCTCAGGAAATAAGATAGGCAGTCATAAAATAAATGCTGCGTAAATGATAGAAAATGTACCCTAGTTTGTAAACGCTATAACTTTTGTGCTAACAAATAAATATACGCTTATTGACTTTTTTTTACCCGAGGCATGTGGCTAAATTAATTTTGGCAAAAGTGTATGACCAAAATTGAGTTTATTATTTTTTTAATAACAAAAAGTTGAAAATATAATTTTTTTTCACATTTTTTGTTTTTTTTTGTTTATATCGCAAAAAATAAAATACGCAGAGGTGATCAAATACAGCCAAAAGAAAGCTCTATTTGTGGGGAAAAAAGGACGCAAATTTTGTTTGGGTGCAGCATTGCATGACTGCGCAATTACCAGTTAAAGCAGCACAGTGCCAAATTGTAATAAATGCTCTGGTCATTCAGGGGGAAATCCTTCCGGGCTGAAGTGGTTAAAATTTTACAAAATAAATTGTGCTATATATTGTTTTTTGTTTTTTACTCAAAGTATTTTCTCCAAAAAAAAATTGTGTTTGCAAAACTGCTGCACAAATACCGTGTGACATAAAACATTTCAACAATCTCCATTTTATTCCCTAGGGTCTCTGATAAAAAAAAGTATAATGTTTGGGGGTTATAAGTCAATTTCTATCAAAAATTGGAACTTTTTATTTCTGCAACAGCCACCTATATTGTAAAAAGACTGCATATAAAAGGACTAGAAAAAAAAACGATTTTTTTAACTCAAGCATACAGCCAGGGGCTGTTTTTTGTATTTGATCACACAAATCAGAGAGCAGGAGGCATGATTGTTAAACCTACATGTTTTTGTGGGGATAGTATCTGGACAATCAGAATACACAATGCTTTGTGCAGCATAAAGCCTGGTATACACAATGAGATTATCAGACGAATGATCATCCGTGTTTTTGGATGCTAATCTCCATATTGAAAATTAATAAGTTACTAAAGTATGGAAATTCTCGTATGACAGAATAAAAAAATGGAAGTGATGTAATGTGTTGTACTATATTTGTATTTTCAGATGGAAACTGTACTAATTAAACGAAAATCGTATGATCTGGTATTGCATGAGAAAAATTTTCGTGTTTGTCCGTTCAGAAAATTTCAGAAAATTTTGGACGACAGCTGTGTACTAACAATCCAATTATCATATGATCTCAAAAGCGGTATTTTTTGTACGATATTCTGATCGTGTGTACAGGGCTTAAGAGAAGTGATTTCTAAAGCTATAGGTAGCAATACAGTACTATTATTTTGTTAATATAGGAATCTGAGTAAACAGTGTTGTGTAAAGGATACCTATAGTTCTGTGTATGTGCATTCACAGACAACCATTGTTCTGTGTATGTGCACTCACAGGACTTGCAAGGTGCACACTAAATGATATGTATTATTAGTTTATTTATTTTGATCTTTTGACATGGGGAAAGTTCATCCTCTGGACAATGGTGAAGTGAAACTGGACAAGTATACCTAAAAACCTCTCCTTCCATTACAAAGTATCTGCTCAAATTATGTGGCATGCAAATGTCTAATTAGAAAACACAAAGCAACAGCATCAAAATTGTATTTGCAAAGTGAGCATAAGTGAAATCTGAAGCCATTCAAGGTACAAATGATCAATGCCAGAGACCAGAAAAAGGCATAAAATATCATCATGCAGTATAGTCAAGGTGTCTACTACCTTTATGAGTATCCTCTTTCATTTTTATTAATAAATGGTGCTTATGATAATGCATTAGACTGGTGCACCCTTTTTTTTTGTTTTCTATAGTCAAGATGGCCACCTGAGATGTACCAGGGTTAAAAGAGTTGAAAATGGTAAACAGTAAGGATGGGCGAATGGTTCAGCATGAGTTCGGGCTGAACATTGGCTGTGCGCCGAACAACCAAATTATTTGAGCGTTCGACCATTTGTTTGGCCTGTCGAATTACCACAATGCAATGGGCCACCACAGAGTGCATTGAAAGCCCTGATTGGCTGAAGCAATAAAAGCTTTGCCCTATCAGGGCACAGAGCACTGTCAGAACCATGATTGGGCGCTGTTATGATGACTCTATCCAATAATGGCTCATTGCTCTTAGTCCTGCCCCACACTACACAAGTATTATTTCAATAGCAGCCATTTTTAGTGTGATATCGGCATGGAGAGAGATAGAACAGGTCTCTGTTCAATGCTACTAGACAGTTAGTGTGCTATAGTGTGCTATAGTGTGCTATTGTGATTCTATTGTCAGTGTAGAATATCAGTTTAGTGTGAATCTAGGGATAGTTCAGTCAGTGTGAGTGTAGTGAGTGACCACCATTCTTTTTTACATTAGTGTGAATCTAGGGACAGTTCAGTCAGTGTGAGTGTAGTGACCATTTAATACAGTATATTTCATTGTGTTACTGCAAGTTTAACACCATATATTTCTGTGCATTACTGCAAGTTTAACACTGTATATTTTATTGCATTACTGCAAGTTTAACACCATATAGTTCTGTGCGTTACTGCAAGTTTAAGGCTGTATACTTCTGTGCATTACTGAAAGTTTAACGCTATATACTTCTGTGCATTATTGCAAGTTTAACACCATATATTTCTGTGCATTACTGCACGTTTAATGCCGCATATTTTATTGCGTTACTGCAAGTTTAACTATATATAGTTCTGTGCGTTACTGTAAATTTAACACCATATAGTTCTGTGTGTTACTGCAAGTTTAAGGCTGTATACTTCTGTGCATCACTGCAAGTTTAACGCCATATACTTCTGTGCATTATTGCAAATTTAACACCATATATATCTGTGCATTACTGCACGTCTAATGCCGTATATTTCATTGCATTACTGCAAGTTTAACGATATATAGTTCTGTGCATTACTGCAAGTTTAACGCTGCATGTTTCATTGCATTACTTCAAGTTAAACGTCATATATTTCTGTGCGTTACTTCAAGTTTAACGCCATATAGTTCTGTCCATTACTGCAAGTTTAACACTGTATATTTCATTGCGTTACAGCAAGTTTAACACCATATATTTCTGTGCATTACTGCAGGTTTAACAACGTATATTTCTGTGCATCACTGCAAGTTTAACGCCATATATTTCTGTGCATTACTGGAAGCTTAACGTCATATATTTCTGTGTATTACTGGAAGTTTAATGCCACATATTTATGTGCATTCGTGCAGGTTTAACGCCGTAAATTTCTGTGCATCACTGCAAGTTTAGCGCCATAAATTTCATTGCATTACTGCAAGTTTAACTCCATATAATTCTCTGAATTACTGCAAATTTAACGCCGTATATTTAATTGTATTACTGCAAGTTTAACGCCATATATTTCATTATGTTACTGCAAGTTTAACGCCATATATTTCTGTGCGTTACTGCAAGTTTAATGCTGTATATATTTCATTGCGTTACTGCAAGTTTAACATAATATATTTCTGTGCATTACTGCAAGTTTAACGCTGTATATTTTAGTGTGTTACCTTCTGTTTAACGTAGTATAGTTATGTGCATTACTCCAAGTTTAACGTCGTATATTTCTGTGCATTACTGCAAGTTTAACGCCATATATTTCTGTGTGTTAATGCAAGTTTAACGCAGTATGGTTCTGTGCGTTACTCCAAGTTTAATGCTGTATATTTCAGTGTGTCACTGCAAGTTTAACCCTGTATATTTTTGTGCATTACTGCAAGTTTAACACCATATATTTCTGTGCATTACTGCAAGTTTAATACCATATATTTCTGTGCGTTATTGCAAGTTTAACGCCATATATTTCTGTGCGTTACCTTCCGTTTAATGCAGTATAGTTCACTGCGTAGCTGCGAGTTTAACGCCGTATATTTCTGTGCATTACTACAATTTTAACGCAATATACAATATCTCACAAAAGTGAGTACACCTCTCACATTTTTGTAAATATTTTATTATATTTTTTCATGTGACAACACTGAAGAAATTACACTTTGCTACAATATAAAGTAATGAGTGTACAGCTTGTATAACAGTGTCAATTTGCTGTCCCCTCAAAATAACTCAGCACACAGCAATTAATGTCTAAAACGCTGGCAACAAAAGTGAGTACACCCCTAAGGGAAAATGTCCATATTGGGCCCAAAGTGTCAATATTTGTGTGGCCACCATTATTTCCAGTACTGCCTTAACCCTCTTGGGCATGGAGTTTACCAGAGCTTCACAGGTTGCCACTGGAGTCCTCTTCCATTCCTCCATGATGACATCATGGAGCTGGTGGATGTTAGAGACCTTGCGCTCCTCCACCTTCTGTTTGAGGATGCCCCACAGATACTCAATAGGGTTTAGGTCTGGAGACATGCTTGGCCAGTCCATCACTTTAACCCTCAGCTTCTTTAGCAAGGCAGTGGTCATCTTGGAGGTGTGTTTGGGGTTGTTATATTGGAATACTGCCCTGCAGCCCAGTCTCCAAAAGGAGGGGTTAATGCTCTGCTTCAGTATGTCACAGTACATGTTGGCATTTATGGTTCCCTCATTGAACTGTAGCTTCCCAGTGCCAACAATACTCATGCAGCCCCAAACCATGACACTCCCACCACCATGCTTGACTGTAGGCAAGACACACTTGTCTTTGTACTTCTCACCTGGTTGCCACCACACACGCTTGACACCATCTGAACCGAATAAGTTTATCTTGGTCTCATCAGAACACAGGACATGGTTCCAGTAATCTATGTCCTTAGTCTACTTGTCTTCAGCAAACTGTTTGTGGGCTTTCTTGTGCATCATCTTTAGAAGAACAGTCAAGCAGACCAATTTGATGCAGTGTGCGGCATATGGTCTGAGCACTGACAGGCTGACCCTGATCCCTTCAACCTCTGCAGCAATGCTGGCAGCACTCATACGTCTATTTCCCAAAGACAAGCGTTGGACATGATGCTGAGCATGTGCACTCAACCTCTTTGGTCGACCATGGAGAGGCCTGTTCTGAGTGGAACCAGTACTGTTAAACCGCTGTATGGTCTTGGCCACCATGCTGCAGCTCAGTTTCAGGATCTTGGCAACCTTCTTATAGCCTAGGCCATCTTTATGTAGACCAACAATTATTTTTTTTAGATCTTCAGAGAATTCTTTGCCATGAGGTGCCATGTTGAACTTCCAGTGATCAGTATGAGAGAGTGAGAATGATAACATCAAATGTAACACACCTGCTCCCCATTCACACCTAAGACCTTGTAACACTAACGAGTCACATGACACCGGAAGGGAAAATGGCTATTCGGCCAATAGGGGTGTACTCACTTTTATTGCCAGCGGTTTAGACATTAATGGCTGTGTGTTGAGTTATTTTGAGGGGACAGCAAATTTACACTGTTATACAAGCTGTACACTCACAGCGTTACAATGTCATTTCTGCAGTGTTGTCACATGAAAAGTTATAATAAAATATTTACAAAAATGGGAGGGGTGTACTCACTTATGTGAGATACTGTATTTCTGTGCGTTACTGCAAGTTTAACGCCATATATTTCAGTGCGTTACTGCAAGTTTAACGTCATATATTTAATTGCGTTACTGCCAGTTTAACGTTGTATACTTCAGTGTATTACCTTCCACTTAACACAGTATCGTTCAGTGTGTTACTGCAAGTTTAATGTCATATATTTCAGTGCGCTACTTTCCGTTTACCGCAGTATAGTTCAGTGCATTTCTGCAAATTTAACGCCGTATATTTCAGTGCGTCAGTGCACATTTAACATAGTATATTTTTGTGCGTTACTGCATATTTCACAGAGTATATTACAGAATATTATAGTGTGGAGTGTGTCTGTGTAGTGAGTACTCAAGTTAAAGTGCACCAAACACCACTTATCATCCACATACACATTTTCACATCTTTATTACATTCTGTTAATAAGCACCGCCCCCATCATGTCTGGGAGGACAACAAGGAGCGGCAGATGTTCTCATGGCACTGTTAGGAGGCCAGAAGTGTATGTGTCCACAGGCAAAGGTGGACATGGTCAGTCCTCAGGCTGGGCATCATTTTATCTGTTTAGTGATGCTGCCCATGCTATCCAGCCATAGCATGCAGAGGAGGTGGTGGACTGACTTACTATACCATCCTCATCCTCCATCACTCAAGCAGAGACTAGTGTGCAGTCCCATGGAGCTGCCAGAGTGGCTAAACCTGCCTCCTTGTTCACAGCTATTCCTGCCATAGCCCAAGCATGGAGGGGTCAACTGAGTTATTTGAACACAGCTGAGTTATTTGAACACAGCATCAGCCACTTGCTCCGTGACGATGCACAGCTATTACTTGATTCAGATGTTGGTTCTGAGGTTGAGGAAGGCAGAAGCATGAGCCTACAGGAAGGGGAGAACACTGGTACACAAACTGTCATTCATGTTCCCCCAGCTGCAGTGTACTGCCAAGTTGTCTCCAGTGGTAATGAGGATGGAGGAGATTATGATGAGGTCACTGACATGACTTGGGTGCCAGATAGAGCAGAGGAGGAAAGTGAGGGTGAAGCACAACCCCAAGGAGGCAGCTATCATGGAATAGTAGAGAGCAGCCAACCTATAACATCACATTGTCGAGCTGTTATCTCCTGGCCCACTTCCCACTGCTCAGCTGTCTGGGCCTTTTTTAGTACACGTGCAGCCGATCACACTGTTGCTATTTGCAAACTTTGTTTCAAACACATCAAGCGTGGTAAAAACACCGGCCATTTGGGTACCACATGCTTGACAAGGCATTTAACCTCCCACTACCCGTTGGCAGAAGCCACACAAAAGGTGCACAAATCTGTCCCTCCTCTTTACTTACCTCAGTCTGCCCCTGCTATAGCCCATGACCTCTCAGCAGCCTCCACTGACAGGGATGATGGTATAGCGCAGGGTGTCCCAGGTCCTTGCAGCACATCTGCCAGCAGCACACCACCAGTTGTAGACTATAGCCAGCAAATTTTTCTGCCTCATCTGCTGCAGCAGAAAAAAAAATACAGTCACTGCCACCGGGAAAAAAATGGGACTGATATAAGAAGGTACCCAGGTAATTCCCATTTATTCTAAACAATAACGTCTTTTTGTTTGGTCGCTCCCACTACCTGCAGGTGCAGGGGGTAGCGATGGGAACCAAGTGTGCCCCATCGTATGCCAACCTGTACCTGGGGGGGGGGGGTGGGAACATGACCTCTTTTATAAGGAGGATATGCAAAGTTTTTTCAGCAAATTACTTTTTTGGCAAAGACATATTGATGATATCTTCTTGATATGAACAGACAGCCAGGCTGAACTAGTACTCTTCTTTGACTGCCTTAAAATCAATTGGTTTAGCTTGAAATTCACTATGGAGTGCCATCAGTGGGTTCTCAATTTCTTGGATGTTCAGATTTTTATCAACCCTGATGATACCCTAGGCTCTACCCTCTACCGCAAGCCCTCTAGTGGCAACTCAATTCTCCTTGATAGCAGTTCTCATCCCTTTCCTTTGGTAATGAGCATTCCCTACAGCCAATACCTACGTATCAGGAGAAATTGGAGCATGGATGTTGATTTTTTTTTTTTTTTAATATTTTTATTGTAGTTTATGAATTACAGAGTAATAAAATATACGATAAAGGTACAGAATGCAAAATAGTACTAGGGTATAGTACATTACATTGAAACATTTGGTAACTCATATAGAAAAGTAATCATCTCTTGCAATACGACTGTCAGGGTATCATTCTGTATAACTCTAGTGCCGGTTTGGAGGGTAGCAGTGGGGACCTGCCTCAGGAACCCCTATTGGGTTCAAACTGCGCTCTGGTGCGAGGTATCCCCACTCGTCTTCCCGTCGGCTGCAACTAAGAGAGGTTGTATGAATCAATTAATGAACTCTGGGGTCTGTGGCCCTAGTATACAGTTAGAGTATTTCAACTTTGCATATTTTAAGTAGTACAGAGAAGAAAAAAAGAAAGAGTAGGTAGGGTAGTAGGGGAGGGGAAGGAATGAGCGAGGCAGAGAAGGACAAGTTCCAGAGCCTTGATATATTGTCGTGGTCTGTGAGGTATGTTTTGGGTTATGGATGTCAGAGGTAGGAGTCATACCATTGAGTCCAGGAGGCTCATTTGTTGGCCTCCCGCATTCGCTGGTCCTTGTGGGTCGATAGTATAAGTTCATAGGTGTGGTGCGTTTGGGTAAGGTTGACAACTTCAGCAAGAGTTGGGATTGTGGGTTTTTTCCATAGTCTGGTTATGGATAGTCTGGCTGCCATGAGGATGTGGATTGCTACCTTTTTAGTTGGAGACGGAAGTTGTTTGGAATGGAGGTTTAGGATTGCGAGTTCAGGACTTGCAGTAATGCTGGTTTTAGTGATAGTCGCTAGTAGATTGAAAATTTTTCCCCAAAATTCCCGAATTTCTGGGCAATCCCAGAGAATGTGTTTAAGGGTTCCCCTTTGTCCACAACCTCTCCAGCATGTGGAGGGAAGATCATCCCCAAATTTGGAGATGAGAGCGGGGGTTATGTACCAGCGTTGGGTTATTTTGTGTGAAAGTTCCCATAGGGTCACACATGAGGTGGCTTTGTATACCTCTTTGGACGCCCGCATCCATTGTTTAGTAGTGTAGGAGGTTCCTAGCTCTTCTTCCCACTTAAGCATTGCCCGTGATTTGGATGGGATATTTTTCTCTTTCAGCACTGGGTATATTGCTGATAACCTATTTCCCTTTGCTAGGGTTTTAGTCGTAGAATATGTGTCGTTTAAGAGGATTCGGTAAAGTTGTTTATGTTAGCCTTGATTTGGATGTCGGGGTCCTAATGAAATGTATAGACGTTTAGTGTGTAACGTACTTTGTATTAGTTGTTGAGGCTCGAGTTCAGGGGGATTTTTATACCAGTAAGGAGTTGATGAGGGGGTTTAGCTCGTTTCCGGATAGTCGTTATATGGGTCACGACTTTCTCTTTTTATAGGGTAGGTTTAGTGCCCGTTACGAATTCACCCTTCTTCTCGATCCTTGGAGGATGTGATGATTTGTTACCTAC
>BLSH010198526.1:129868-139930 GCA_018402905.1 Glandirana rugosa
AATAGAGGAGTGTTTTTGCGTTATTTGGACTTTTATCAAATTTAATCATAAACCGAGACTTTTACTATAGTAAACCACACGTGTTTTATATAGTCTCACTTTTGTTTATTTCAGGTTGTGTTCACACCAATTTGTAAAGATTCTTCTGAATAGAGGAGTGTTTTTGCGTTATGTGGACTTTTACCAAATTTAATCATAAACCGAGACTTTTACTATAGTAAACCACACGTGTTTATTAGTACGTCGTACTTCTTTATATAGTCTCACTTTTGTTTATTTCAGGTTGTGTTTACGCCAATTTGTGACACTAGGAGGTAAGTATACACAAGGTACGTGTCCTATATTTGTGCACACCAAATGATATCATTTTCAGAGCCAAATACTAATTTAAACCATTTTCAGGTGTATTGCGTTTTTGTGAGGAGATAAGTCTTCTTAGAAATGTTTAACCACACTTGTGTTGGACTTTATTTGTTTTCACTCTGATATATTTTGTGCACACCAAATGATATCATTTTCAGAGCCAAATACTAATTTAAACTATTTTCAGGTTTATTGCGTTTTTGTGAGGAGATAAGTCTTCTTAGAAATTAAAGTTTAACCACTAGAGGGAGCGCGGTTTTTTATGTTGTACATGCGGGGAGATATTATTTTTTCTCCCATTGGGTGGTCCAGGTATTCTAGTCCCTCCGGCGTCCGGACGTCTTTTATTGTTCATTGTTTTGTCACAGTTTGTCAGTCCGTGGTCCCATTTTTTTGTGTTTCCCCGATGTGTTGCAACGAATTGAGCTCCTCATGCATTGATTGCTCTTCTCGATTGTATATTTTAATAACTATATACCGGTAATAAATTTTGTTACATCATTTTTCCCATTGACATGGTTCACTATATAGACGTATGCACAGCCACTTTTTGCCCTCTCTTGGGACTGCTTTTTTTCATAGTTGTCTTTGGCTTTATTATACGTCTTACCGGTATGGTATACAGGTCAATAATACTAATTTAATTTATCTCATAGCAGTTACACCACTGCATCTAGTTTTGTTACTTGCATGAACTTTCCCACAAAGAAGGCAGGTCCACAAAAATGGACTTCAAGTTAAATTTAATAAACAGGGTAACGTAGAACACTACCAGGTGGACCATGTCCAACCCGCCCTGCCTTCTCTGCTGGAAAGTGACGTCCCTCCTAATCAGATTTGCTCTGTTTCCCTACAACAGCAGGAAAAACAGACCACTGACCCGCGCATAGAGCGATGCTGGCAAAAGACAGACATAGCTGACATAGAGAAATTCAGGCAGCAAGTACGTTTTAATCAAGCACACCCTTTCCCTCAATGACAGCTTCCAGCCTTTCCAGGCTATGACTTTCTGAGTGGCACCCACCAGTCTGCTCTCCCAATTTCGCTTGTGGTAATCCCCAGGGCCAAATAGGATGCCTAAGATTTTGATCTCTGGTTGAGGTGCAGGTAATACGTCCGGGAGGGGAAACTGTTCACCCTCCTTCCCCATCCAAAAAACTTCACTCTTGCCCCAGTTCACTAAGGAACTGGATGCCTCAGAGTAGTCCCCGATCTGTGTTTCCACAAATCGGGCCTCCTCCCGACTTGACACCACTACTGAGACATCGTCTGCGTAGGCCACAACCCTCACTGCCGAACTCCGGCCACTACAGGGCTCCACCAAGACCCCCCCCAGACGCTCACAGTCCAACTGACTTAAAAAGGGGTCTACTGCAAAGACATATAAGAGCGGACTTAACAGGCAACCCTGTCTAACCCCAGAGTCAACAGGAAAAGAGGGACCCATCCAGCCATTGACAAGAGGAAAGCTGTCCGCCTCAGCGTAAAGAATCTTCAGCCAATCAATGAACTTATCCGGCAGACCGTATCTCCCCAGGAGATGCAAGAGGTACTCATGGATTACCCGATCAAAGGCCTTGGCCTGGTCCAATGCCAGCAGATACCGCCCATGCCCACCAGCTCTGCACCTCTCCACGGCCTCCCGGAAGTTCAGGACAGCGCTAAAAGCGATTCAGCCAGAAATTGCGCAGTGCTGTGACATTGACAGTACCCCACCTGCCACAGCAGGTAGACGTGTAAACAAGATCTTTGCCAGTATCTTCCTATCTGTGTTGAGAAGGGTGATTGGACGCCAATTCTCCAGCACAGACGGGTCTTTGCCCTTTGACAAGAGAATCAGTGCTGACCTTCTCATCGAGGGAGGGAGCAGGCCTTCAGCCAAACAACCATTAAACACCTCCCTCAGATGAGGAGCCAAGAGACCCTTGAAGGTTTTATAGAACTCAGCCGTGAGCCCATCAGGGCCAGGTGACTTTTTTCGGTGACAACGAGTCTATAGCCTGTACAATCTCAGTCACTGAAATCTCTTCAGTCAGAGAGTCCGGGAAGTCAGGCCCCACCTTTAAAGGGGTATCATCAAGAAATTTCCTGGCTTTCTCTGTGTCTAATGTTTTTTTCTTCAGGATGTCTGCAAAATGGCTCCTGACGATGCCCAGGATCCCCAGCCTGGACCGGACTAGGGACCCCGAGGCATCCCTCAGGGCATGTATAACCTTCGCACTCGCCGCCTCACCACAGTTACTGTAAGGATCAGGAGAGCAGAAACTCCCATAATCCCTCTCAAGAACCAGGGAGGTGAGATGGTCATACTGACACTCCCTCAGTTGAAGCTTCAGAGATCTGTTCCTGGGGGCCACCCGAGGATACCAGGCGATCTAGCCGCCCATGCAGCCTCGACTAGGCCTGGTACTTAGACATTGCCCTGTACTTTGAGACCCCTTGGAAGAAACCTTTCGACCTCTTCTTCACCGCTTCCTGGCGGGAGCAGCAGCTCTCAAGGAGCGAGGCTTGATCCAAGAAAAAAGCCTCAAAGTCTTCCCTAACACCAGTGTCCTCGAGCAGCATCCTATTAAGATGCCACAAGCCCCACCCTTTCTGGGGGGTTTCAGCCACATTCAGAGTTACAGACAAGAAGCAGTGATCGGAGAACTCTACCACTCGCAGCTCTGGCGCCGCAAATGCAGCGTCCCCATTTAAAAAAAAACTATCTATTCTACACCTACTCTGTCCTCGGGAAAATGTGAACCCTGTAAGATTGGGGAGGCACTGCACATGTGCATCCACCAATCCAGCTTCCCTCACCATTCTATTAAAAAAATTACTATCTTGTCTCAGCGGATCTCTGGCACCTGACCGGTCTTGAGACCTAACAATGGTGTTAAAGTCCCCACCAAAGACCACTTGCTGAGAAGTAAAAAGGTAGGATTTGATCATCGTGAAGAGGTCAATCCTCCCCCTCCTGGACTGAGGCCCATAGACGTTAATGAGGCGGAAGAAATGCCCCCTCACGATGACGTCCACCACCAGACATCTTCCAGTCTTAAAAAGGACCGCAACTCCACTGCAAGGCTCGGCCGCAAGAGACCAGAGGGAGGGCCTCCACTCCCTCTTTGCTCTATTCATCTCTGCCACAGATGCCAGCCAGGTCTCCTGCAAAAAACAAAATGTCAGCATCAACCTTGCTGAGAAAAGAAAAGGCCATATAACGAGCTGTTGTAGAACGAATGCTTGTGGTATTGATCGTCGTAAGCCGTATTGGAGTGGGTGTTACCATCCTTAGTGCCTAAAGTGGTTTACACTCTCCTCTATTGAACACAAACCCCAAAAATAATACAAACCCTGGTGTTTTACACCATATCCTCCTCCTCTGACTCTTCAGAGGAGAGGACATCATACTGGTTAAAAAGGGGAAGCGGGGCCGAGGTACCCTCTTCACCCTCCACACCATCCTGTCGCAGGCCATCACCATCCCCCTCCTTTGGGACCTTCTTGCCCCGCCTACGCTTTCTTTTCTCCTTTTTGACCCAACCATCTGAAGGGCCTGGAGCATCCCCAATACCCTCCTCACTTGAAGGGTCCTCAGGGTTTTCCCCCCCAGCCTTATCCCTACTTCTTGGGCGCTTTTCCGCCCCTTGACTAGCTCCACAGTAGGGAGTCCCCAGCAGGCCCACCCCCACCCCATCCCCCGGGTCAGGGGGTTTAGCCTCCAGACCTGCACCCGGACCCCCCTCTGCAGCTGAAAGAGGGGCCACAGGAGAGGACAGGGTCCCAGAATCCAGAGGGGGAGGAGGAACTGGGGAGGGACACACTGAGGGACCCCCACCTCAGGAGAGTCCAACGCTGGAGGTATAGAGGAAGAAGGGCCCGGCCGAGCCTCTGGCTGCAGCTCAGACCCCCCCTTCTGAATTCCTAGTCCTTGGCCTAAGAACTGGAGCCACTTGACTATTTTCCCCTCCTGTTGCACTCGCCCTCTCCGACATGCAGTTTTCAGTTCTCCTGAGCTGCCTAGCGCTTCTTTGCTTGGTCACAGGGCCTTGACCCGCTGGCACAGACCCATCGTTCTCACATGCCTGTGCCTGCCTGGCAGCTTCTTCCCTCTCAAGCTCAGCCCTATTCCTTTCTGCCATCCTGGTTGCCGTCCTCACTAAGTCCCTCTCTATTTCAGTCAGTGCCCCACCCCCGGGGGCATCACCCCTGAAGGCCTTGGGACACGGACTGAAAGGGTGCCCCATTTCCCTGCATAAATTGCAGCAGATTAAATGGCATGACTCTGCCGTATGCCCTGGGGTATTGCAACGAAAGCAGCTTGGGGATAAACAATCCCTACTCAGATGCGTTGGACTACCACATTTAAAAGAGAGGCGGGGTTGGCCAGGATAGAACACCAATATCCTATCCCGACCAATACTCTGCCCCAGCCTCATTAACTTGACCTTAATGAACCAAGCACCAGTCCAAATGCCCCTCTAATCTCTTTTTTTATCCAAAGGGCCCAACAACTGGCCATATCTACTTAGCCAAGTGGCAATATCCTCTGCAGGAAGAGACTCATTACACACTAAGATGGTCACGGTTTTCACCTCTTCCTGTCTGGATATGGCAATAATTCTGAACTCCTTCCACCTCTCAGACGGCCTAATGACCTCATATTTGGTCAGGAACAACTCCATAATTACTGGAGTTAAAAAGCTGAGGTCAAACTCCACCGAGTTGTGGGGATGGATAACAACAAATATATCTTCCTCCCTGAACCCCATGTCCAGGAGCTTATCCACCACCTCACCTCGGGCAGGACACTGACCAGAACCTTCATATTTTACCTGCACGACGTTCCGGCACCTACGCTCAGGCCCGCTAGTGCCTCTGGACCACACACTTGCACCCAGGGGCTCCTCCCCTGGTGGATTTCTAAGGTTCTGCGCACCATAACGCTGGTACATATGGTCCAGCCTCACACGTGCACCAGCGATATTTGCATTTTTCCCCTCTCTCAGGGCAGACACCAAGACTCTTGTGAAGCACTCGGGGCCCTCTCCAGCAGGGGGGGCAAAGGAGAGGGGGCAGGGGGGGTTGGAGCTGTGGAGAGGAGGGTGAGGGGGAAAACCCCACTGGCACCTCCACCCCAAGTGCCCCATCTGATAATGACCTAGTCGCATTGGCCCCGCCCATTATCACTGTACTGAGAGCACTGGTTATTCTCAATTTGCCCCACTTCCTCTGGGACCACATCTGAAAATGCAACTACACCCTCCCCAAGAAGGGATCCCACACTCTTCATCAGCGGACCCCAACCCTCCGGCCATCCAGTGAGGGTCGCATGGGCACCACAGGAGTCTACATGGGGGTCTCACCCTGCCTCCATTGGCTCTGGCTCGATCTCTTGCCAGTTGTTTCATATATGCCAATACAGGGCATTCCCCCTGCAAGACACCCATCTCACACTCAGCCCAATTCCCCGGATTCTGAGCCCCCTGCAGACCACTCTCACCATCCTCCATACTGTCCACATCTGTTTCTTCCACAATACTGTTCTTAGTGTCTATTGCAGCGGTTTCAGACTCACAGGAAGCAGGAAATGCTGCAGACAGGAAGTGACCTGACTCTACTTCCTGTTCCCGCTGAACCATCACCTCAGGAGCCATAACCTCTTCCAGGGCAGATTTCACCACCTCTCCCTGATTGGAGCTGTCCATAGGCTCCACCTCTACTCCTCCCACCACTCCAGCAGTCTCCAGGAATATTGGGCCATCCCCATCCCTCAGTTCAACAGCAGCTTTATGTGGCAACGAAGCAGCTTCACCTCCACTGGTGTTCTCATTTGCAGGCGCCATCTTGGCTAGCTGTTTGTGTCCATTGCCAGAAATTGCTGCCTGGGATGCAGCAATGGCAGCCATCCGGGTGCTTGGCTTGCCTTGCTCACTGACAGCCATGGGAGCCCCTGTCTTCACATCATCACCGACCGACCCTCTCTTGTGAGTATCCTCCATTTTCTTTACCTTTGTTTGTTTGCCCGTACCGTCCGTCATCAGCCTTGGGGATTAGCCCCACCGGGATCCTCCTTTCCCCCATTATGGCTGCAGCAGCACCAGCCTCACCCGGTGTCTCCAGGGTTTTCTCCGGACCCCTCAGGGGAACTTTGTCCCTGGCTTTTCAGCCATAGAGACACTAGCAGCAGGGGTTTCACTGGGGGGACCCACAACTGATACCGCAGCAGCTACACACACGGGGGGGCACACTTTTTGCAACAGCTTCAGCCTTACCCTCAGCAGCATGGCTGGCCCCATCAGACTCCAGAAATCCCACACTTGAGATTTGGGCTTGGGAACCTGGCTGGACTTGGGAGCCTTCCTGAACTTGAAAGCCTGGCCGTCCCTGGGAGCTTTCCTGAACTTGAAAGCCTGGCCGTCCCTGGGAGCCTGCTTGGGCTTGGGAGCCTGGCCGTTCCTGGGCTTGGGAGCTTGGCTGGGAACTTGGCTGGACTTGGGAGTTTCCCTGGACTTGAGAACCTGGCTGTCCCTGGGAGTCTGCTTGGGCTTGGGAGCCTGGCTGTCCCTGGGCTTGGGAGCTTGGCTGGGCCTGGGAACTTGACTGGAATTTGGAGTTTTCTGGGACTTGAGAGCCTGGTTGTTCCTGGGAGCTTGCTTGGGCTTGGGAGCCTGGCCGTCCTTGGGCTTGGAAGCCTGGCCATCCCTGGGAGCCTGCCTGGGCTTGGGAGCCTGGCCGGGTATGAGAGGCTCTTCAAGACTGGATGCTATTTGATGAAATCTGACTCACCTTGCCCACTTTCCATCACCAACAGATTATGGGCATCTTGAGCAGTGTCTCTTATCTGCCTCACTGTTTCCATGAAGCCCTTTTTCTTGCTATCACACACCTATGGGCTAGGTGGGCCACTTGATGCTCAAAGAACGCCATGCATTTCAACATCAATGCCTTCACTTGCTGCTGCCTTTCTGTCGACCTTGCAGTGTTCTCACCAGGCTGGGGCTTGGCCCAGTTCATTAGATCCTTCTGCGTATCCAAGAAGAGCCTTTCCTCCAACGCCAGACCCGGAGGTCCAGGGGACTCCTGAGAAGGACCAGGCCGGGAAGAGGAGCCCATCCCCAGGCTGGAAGACGCAATCACCTCCCCTCTATCCAAGAAAGCTTCTGGAAGTCAGGAGCTCAAACTCAGCACTCCTCTCTGGGACCCTGTATACCCGATCTGGTGGCTCTGTATACCCTATCCGATGTCTCTGTATACTCCTGTCTGGTGGGTCTGTATACACCTATTTGGTGGCTCTGTATACTCCTATATGGTGAGTCTGTATACTCCTATCTGGTTGCTCTCTATACCCCAACTGGTGGCTCTGTATACCCTATCTGGGGCTCTGTATACTCCTATCTGGTGACTGTATACCCTATCTTCTGGTTTTGTATACTCATATCTGTTGACTGCATCTGGTGGCTCTGTATACCCTATATGATGGCTCTGTATACTCCGATCTACTGACTCTGTATACTCCTTTCTGGTAACTCTGTATACTCCTATCTGGTGGCTCTGTATACCCCTATCTGATGGCTTTGTATACCCTATCTGTTGGCTCTGTATACTCCTATCTGGTGGCTCTGAATACTTCTATTTGGTGGCTCTGTATAACCTATCTGGTGGCTCTGTATACTCCTATCTGGTGACTATATACCCTAACTTCTGGCTGTGTATACTCTTATCTTGTGGATTGGTATACGCTATCTTGTGGCTCTCTATACTCCTAACTGGTGACTCTGTATACTACTATATGGTAACTGTATACCCTATCTCGTGGCTCTGTATACTTCTATCTGGTGGCTCTGTATACCCTATCTGCTGGCTCTGTATACCCTATCCAGTGTCTCTGTATACTCCTATATGGTGGCTCTGTATACTCCTATCTGGTGACTATATACCCTAACTTCTGGCTGTGTATACTATTATCTTGTGGATTGGTATACACTATCTGGTGGCTCTCTATACTCCTAACTGGTGACTCTGTATACTACTATATGGTAACTGTATACCCTATCTCGTGGCTCTGTATACTTCTATCTGGTGGCTCTGTATACCCTATCTGCTGGCTCTGTATACCCTATCCGGTGTCTCTGTATAGTCCTATATGGTGGGTCTGTATACTCCTATCTGGTGGCTCTGTATAACCATATCAGGTGACTCTGTATACCCCAATCTGGTGGCTCTGTATTCCCAATCTGGTGGCTCTGTATACTCCTATCTGGTGGCTCTGTATACTCCTAACTGGTGGCTTGGTATACCCTATCTGGTGGCTCTGTATACCCCTATCTGGTGTCTCTGTATACCCCTATTCGGTGGCTCTGTATACACCTATCTGGTGGCTCTGTATACCACTATGTGGTGACTGTATACCCTATCGGTGAGTCTGTATACTCCTATCTGGAGACTGTATACCCTATTTGATGACTCTGTATACTATCTGGTGACTGTATTCCCTATCTGGTGGCTCTGTATACTTACTTCTATCTGGCGGCTCTATATACTCTATCCGGTGTCTCTGTATACTCCTATATGGTGCGTCTGTATACTCATATCTGGTGAATCGGTATACTCCTATATGGTTGTTCTGTATACACCTATCTGGCGGCTCTGTATACCCTATGGCTCTGTATACTCCTATCTGGTGGCTCTATATACTCCTATCTGATGACTGTATACACTATCTTCTGGTTCTGTATACTCTTTTCTGGTGACTCTGTATATTACTATCAGGTAACTGTATACCCTATCTGGTGGCTCTGTATACTTGTATTTGGTGGCTCTGTATACACCTATCTGTTGGCTCTGTATACCTCTATCTGGTGACTCTGTATACCCCAATCTGGTGGCTCTGTATTTCCTACCTGTTGGCTCTATATACTCCTATCTGGTGGCTCTGTATACTCATAACTGGCGGCTCGGTATACCCTATCTGGTGGCTCTGTATACTCCTATCTGGTGACTGTATACCCTATCTGGTGACTCTGTATACTACTATCTGGTAACTGTATAGCCTATCTGCTGGCTCTGTATACCCTATCTGGTGGCTCTGTATACCCTATCCGGTGTCTCTGTATACTTGTATTTGGTGGGTCTGTATACCAATATTTGGTGGCTCTATATACACCTATCTGTTGACTTTGTATACTCCTATCTAGTGACTCTGTATACTCCTATCTGGTGAATCTGTATACTCCTGGTTGCTCTGTGTACCCTATCTGGTGGCTCTGTATACCCCTATCTGGTGACTCTGTATACTACTATCTGGTGACTGTATACCCCTATCTGGTGGCTCTGTATACCCCTATCTGGTGTCTCTGTGTACCCCTATTTGGTGGCTCTGTATACCCCTATCTGGTGACTCTTTATACTACTATCTGGTGACTGTATACCCTATCCGGTGGCTCTGTATACCCCTATCTGGTGTCTCAGTAAACCCCTATTCGGTGGCTCTGTATACACCTATCTGGTGGCTCTGAATACCCCTATCTGGTGACTGTATACCCTATCTGGTGCCTCTGTATACCCTATTCGGTGTCTCTGTATACTTCTATCTGGTGGGCCTTTATACCCCTATTTGGTGGCTCTGTATACTCCTATCTGGTGAGTCTGTATGCTCCTATCTGGTTGCTCTGTATACCTCAACTGGTGGCTCTGTATAACCCTATCTGGTGG
>BLSH010198540.1:8027-28715 GCA_018402905.1 Glandirana rugosa
GACACGGGTAGTTTATGTCGGAGTGGACACGGGTAGTTTATGTCGGAGTGGACACGGTGTATTTGATGGGCACAGGTGAGGCTGTATTTGATGGGCACAGGTGAGGCTGTATTTGATGGGCACAGGTGAGGCTGTATTTGATGGGCACAGGCGAGGCTGTATTTGATGTGCACAGGTGAAGCTGTATTTGATGGGCACAAGTGAGGCTGTATTTGATGGACACAGGTGAAGCTGTATTTGATGGGCACAGGTGAGGCTGTATTAATTGGTGCTGGTGAGGCTGCATTTGATTGGCTCTGATCAGGCTGCGTTTGATTGGCACTGATCAGGCTGCATTTGATTGGTGCTGATCAGGCTGGGCTGGGAAAAGGGGGTGGAGTCAGAAGTGGAGCCGGGGGGGCAAAATGATGTTTCGCCTAGGATGTCAAAAATCCTCGCACCAGCCCTGCATAGACGTCGCTTTAAACACCTTTACGGGTTACCAGTTTAGAGTTACACAGGAGGTCTGTTGGTAGAATTATTGCTCTCGCTCTGACGTTTGCGACAATGCCTCACCCTCACATGTGTGGTGCGATCACCATTTACATATGCATGCGGGAGTAACGCGTGCGTTCACATCTGCACGTAAGCATGGGGGGATGGGGTGCTTTAAAAAAAAAATGTTATGATTATTATTTATTTTATACAAAACTTTTTTTTTTAAACACCTTTTTTATTTACTTTATTGCTATCACAAGGGATGACAGCATGGGCCGTTACAGGTCCTCTTTTTGGAGAGATCTGGGGTATATTAGACCCCAGATCTCTCCTCTGGCCCTCAATGCAGCCGATCAGACACAGATCGTTCTGATCAGCTGTTTTTCTGGCCGCTAACGGCCAATTAAACCAGGAGGCGGAACCGGAGGTGACAGCAAAACGGAATCCGAAAACAGAAAGCCCGTGTGAAAGGTGAAAGGGTCCTTAATCTGAACTCCAGTCTTGCACAGTTGTACCGGCTCCTCTCCTGGACTGAAATGGCTTAAGCCTCGTACACACGGGACGACGATCGTACGTACAATCGTGGCAAATCGTATGTTGCATACTGACTGCACTACACGATCGTACGACCACAGAAGAACATTCAGGTGCATGTGATTAGCATCCGGCCGTTCCTGACTTCTGAGCATGCGTGTTTTGCACAATACAACTTTGTTGTACCAACTGCTCTGTACACACGGTACAACGGTCGTATGAGAGCTTGTTGGTACAACCAAGTTTTCTAGTCTGCTCATACAACTCCCTTGTACGACCGTCATACATTCGACTGTTCTAATCGCGCATATGAACGATCTATATCGCATACAACGGTCGTTAGTACGACCTGTTGTATAGGATCGTCGTCCCGTGTGTACGAGGCTTTACTCTGATTTCAATGCACACTGTGAGCTTCTCACAATGTGCATTCGAAGCTGCAGCAAGTTAAAGCCTGCCCTATTTCCTGGCAGGAGGACATCCAGCGTCACTTAGTGCTTTTCTTTCCAGCATGGCTGTCCCTTTCCTGATCCTTTCATCTGTTGGATTTCAGTTCTTTCAATGATTGAGGATCAGTCTCACACTTGGGCAGAGCTCCCAACTGTCCCTGATTTCGAGCAATGTCCCCCTGTCCTTCATTCCTCCTCATTTGTCCCTCATTTTGGTCTGATGCATATACCTATATATAAAATGCACTATTTATCTATCAAAACGTGTTTTACAGTGCTAAATCTTCCATCCAAATTCTAAATTGCTGCATTTGTACATTTAAAAAGCCAATATAAAAGAATAGTAGTGGTAGTAGTATTTTTTTTTTTTTTTTATAATTCTCCTTTAAGGGGGCGTGGCAGGGGGTGTGTCCTATGCCTACATACTTTTGCTAATAGGTGTCCCTCGTTCCCATCTCAGAAAGTTGGGAGGTTTGCACTTGGGCATTACCTAGGGTCATAGGTGTGCGCAGCCTATTGCATTAGGGTGCGCACCACAAAATGCAAACAAACATGGGTGTATATGTCAGAAGGGCAGAGGACGGTGTCAGTAGGGACGAGATAGGTGTCAGTAGTTTCTTTTAATTGTGTTTAATTTTTACAATTTTGTTTTTTTATTATTTTTTACAATATTATATTTTATTATTTTTTTTACAATTTTATTTAGGAGCCCTGCTGGGGGGCTTCGGTGAAATATCAGGGGTCTAAACAGAAACAGAGAAAGAGACTGAGGACAGAGACTCCCCAGTCCCTTTCTCTGCAGCCAGGCAGCAGGGGGAATCTGCACAGTACAGGGTGATTAGGGTGCGCCCAGGCACGCCTTCCACCCTATGTGCGCACGCCTATGCCTAGGGTGGGCTGCATGCAAATGTAGTCTGCCCAGGAACACCCACACCTTCAGACTGACATCCACCCATCAAGGCATTTGGGTATATGCATAACCCCTCCCAAGAGCCAGCCCACTGCTTGCATTAGGACTGAGGTCTCTTGAGAGGAGTACTGGGGCCGGGTGCTGTGATGTTTTCAGGAAGTTATGTACAGAACCCTGCCAGCCCCTCCCACCAGCCATCATCTGCCTACATTGCATAGACAAGCACAGAGACCCAGCCATATAGAAGAACCAATGCCCTCTATGTTCCTCCTGCAGCCGCAGAATGCCTGCAGAAGGGAGAGGAGGAGAAGCAGGCATTCAGTGCCTGCAGGAGGAACGTAGAGGGCATCAGCCCCCCTACATGTCACCCCCCGTTCAGCCCCCTTCTGCTGCCCACAGCCCCTCTGCTCTCTCCTGGTCCCCCTGTGATCTTCCCTGGTAACTTATGTGCTCTCTCCGTGCCCCCCTCCACTCTTCTCCGGTCCTTGTGCCCCCCACCCCACCCCCACTCTTCTCCAATCCTCATGCTCTACTCCGGTCCCTTCTGTACTGTCTCCTGCCCCCCTTCCTCCACCGCAGCGGTTCCGTGTCAGGATAGAGAGTGGGGTAAGGGCCGGTATATATGTAATGCCCCTTCATCTAAAATGACCAATCAGTACCAATCACTGACTCTGTTCATTCATAACTGAAGTGCAGTAAACTGTGTTTACTATACTTCAGTTTATGAATTGACAGAAGGTTCTGTACAGAGCTATTCCTGTCCATTCATTCTGTACAGCTGAGCCTATAGAGATTGAGGGCTGTGTCCTCAATCTCCTGTCTCTGGGGTTGATTTACTAAAGGCAAATCCACTCTGCACTACAAGTGCACTTGGAAGTGCAGTCGCTGTAAATCTCAGGGGAAGATCTGAAATGAGGGGAAGCTCTGCTGATTTTATCATCCAATGATGTACAAGCAAAAATGCTGTTTTTTATTTTCCTTGCATGTCCCCCTCGGATCTACAGTGACTGCACTTCCAAGTGCACATGCAGTGAACTGGTAGTGCAAAGTGGTTTTGCCTTTAGTAAATAAATCCCATTGTCCCAAAGGTGAAACATTAGAGGTCTGTTTAGACACCCGATATCTCACCAAAGCTCCCCAATGGGGCTCATTAAAAATGGTATAAAAAAATAGTAAAGAATAATACTGTAAAAATAAAATAAAATGATAAAAAATGTAAAAAAATAAAATAAAAAACTATTGACACCAGTGGCGGAACTACCACGGTCGCAAAGGTCACACTTACGACTGGGCCCTGGTGTTCTGCCACTGGGCTCAGAAGTAAGGGCCCCGGGCTCGAAGAGAAGGGCCCCTGAGCAGGGGACAGGAGGCCCTTCATGGTTTCTTGCACTGGGCCCTGAAGGCTCTAGTCACACCTCTGGCTGTCCCCATGTGCATAATAGAGTTATATATCAAAACAAGCAATTTAGAAAATGAACATACATTGACAAAATTGTTTGCATTAAGCCTAGATCATTCTCATATATCTCAATAAATTTAAAAACATATATATTGTTCCCCTTTTAAACTATTCAGGCATTGACAACATCTGACGGCGACTTTCAAGGTGTTTTATTGGACAAGTAAATGGCGCAGCACGCAATGACTCTTCCCAACATCTCCCCAGAAGAGTTGGAGGCACTTAAACGCCCCCCACTCATATGGGTGGACGGGATGCCCATCATTGGTCCTTTTGCAGCCAACTGGGACAACCTTGTGAAATTCCAGGCCCGAGAAGACGATCTGCTGATAGCCACCTATCCAAAATCCGGTGAGGACAGAAATCAATAGGGCATCTGTAGCTGTCCATCTTTGAAAAAGAAATAAAAATGTAATACATTTAACAAAGGTGCAAACATGAACTTACACTTCAAATAATATTCCAGCTCTGGTCTACCAACATTTTGGTAAATGTATACACATATGGGGTCTATTTATTAAAAAAATGCCCCTTATCCAGTGAATCTGTAGATACATTCATCCGGTGCAAATTGGGAAAAAAAAATCAATGTTCTTTAGGCTAATTTTTCATATGAACAAATGTTCTTTAGTTCTGCGCAGTAGATGGCGCTGAGAAGCATAGGAAATACACACCTTTTTGTAATGAGATGCAATGGAGTTGATTTACTTAAAGCAGTTGTATCCCCATAAATGACATTTTTGCCTACAGGTAAGCCTATAATAATTCTTACCTGTAGGTAAAAAGAACATCTCCTCAACCTGTACGGTTTAAGAGATATTCTCATTGCAAGCACCGCCGACGTCAGCATGCGCAGTGATGTCCCAGCGAAGGCCCGACGCACAACGGCGCATCCTGCTGGAAAGTTTGCCACGTGACACGCGAGTGACGTCTCGCGGCTCCGGCCACTCACAGCGCCGTAGCCACGTACCAGGAAGGATCCACGGAAAGAAGAGGGCAGCTCCCTTCCCAGGGACCGGGCGGACCTGCGGGAGCTTCGCTCTGAGGTAAGTACTTCATAATGAGCTAGTATGCGGGGCATACTAGCTCATTATGCCTTTGCCTTGCAAGTGTCTATTTTTTTTTTTCCAGAGGGGAGACAACAGCTTTAAACTGGAGAGTACAAAATCTGGTGCAGCTCTGCATGGTAGCCAATCAGTTTCCAACTTCAGCTTGTTCAGTTAAGCTTTGACAAACAAACCTGGAAGCTGATTGGTTTCTTTGCAAAGCTGCGCCAGATTTTGCACTCTCCAGTTTTAGTAAATCATGTAAATGTAACAATTCTGTTGGTTACCTTCATTTGCCATCTGGATCTAGATCCATCAATTGGCCACAATTCAGTACTTTTAGTGCAAACTGGCCAAAGCGAACGATCATTAGGATACCTACATTTCTAAACAAACGTTCTTTTATTATTAGCAGTAGTAAAATACCACATTATGGCCAATGGCTGGATCTAGATCTAGATGCCCACTAGATCGCTAGCAAATAAATGTACAACCAGAATTGTTACATTTTGTCTCTGGTTACAAAGATGTATGTATTTCCTATGCTTCTCAGCTCCATCTAGTGGCCATAATGTGGTATTTTACTACTGCCCGGAATAGAAGTACTTTCATTCAGAAGAGAAAGGCCTAATGAACATGTTTGCACTGAATACAGTGTACAGTAGAGCTGCACGATTAATCGTTAAAAAATCGCGATCTCGATTCACCCCCCTCCCTCGCGATCTTGATCATTGATGCCATTTCCATGATTCATGTAACAAGTGCAGAGGAGCTGTTCTCTGCTCATTCACAGCTGTCAAAAAAAAAAAAAAAAAGAGCAGCCGGAAAACAGCAGGAAAATTTATGACAACATTGCTCAGTGTGGAGAGATAAAAAGAAACATTGTATCATTTGGTTCTTTTAGATCAAAGGGATGAACTTTGGTCTGCAAATGAGGTCAGTTTAACCACTTAAAGACTAAGCCTATTTCTGACACTTGTTGCTTACAAGTTAAAATCAGTATTTCTCTTACGTTCACTGACAGACGCAACCCTCTTTGACATGTGGGGTTATATGCACATCCTACTAGGAGTTAACTAGGCAAAAAGAGGTGGTTTACCCAGACTTCTTCTAACCCGGTGGTAAACGTAGAGGCGGCCATTCTGGGCTCGTACGCGGCCCTGAGTAACCTAGTGTTTAGGGGTGTTAGAGCTCACCCAGACATGACAGCGCCCATGCGCACTACGGTAAAAGTGTGGGAACAGGTCTCTGCGTTTCTCACAACGCCGGGAACCTGGTCGCCCTATACCCCCCTCTGGAGTAACCCTAAATTGGCCCATTTCCAGTCTATTCCTGATCCGTCCCTATGGGCCCGGGATGAAATTAAAATACTCCAACATATTATGCCTGAGGGGTCACTGCTGTCTTTCGATCAGCTGCGCGAGACCTATCAGCTTCCTACAACAATGTTTTTCCGCTATATTCAACTACGACACGCAGCACAGGCACAATTCCCAACTAGGCTGACAGACTCTCATGGAGTGGAGAAATTCCTTATTTCACGGAATGTGGATCGAGTGCTCTCTGCACTCTATCTCAGGATTACTTCTGCTGACTCTGGCAGAGGGGAGGCATTATTCAATAAATGGAAATCAGACATTCCTAGTCTTGACGATGAGGATTGGCAGGAGGGGATTCAGCAGTATATTCCCCTTATGGTAGCGGCCAGGGATAGGTATATACAGCTTAAGTTCCTACACAGGGCCTATTACACCCCTCAGAGGCTGGCAAGGAACTTCCCCTCCAGGTCGGATAGATGCCCTAAGTGTACTGGGGAGGAGGGCACCTTTATCCACGTCACATGGTCCTGCCTGGTGATACAACAATTTTGGCTGGGGGTGACTCAGGTACTTAGTTCAGTGGCTGGTACTCCTCTGGGACTGGACCCGGTGGTCCTGTTGCTGGGAGTCACGGATATGGTGACCAAGAACACCTATAAACAATTGTTCTTATTCTATGCAGCATTTTATGCTAGGAAAACTATACTGCTCAAATGGAGAGAGGCCGCCATTTGGGGAGAATGGGGGAAGGCCTGACGGTTCTGAGATGGTCCCGGCCCGCTCCCCCCCCTCTTCCTTTTGGGGGGGGGGGGGGGGGAGATGTATTTGTAACTAATCCGGTCTTTTTCTATGATAAATGTGTCACTTATGTTGACTGCTATTCATATAATTCTATCTGCCTAATATTACTGCAAATTACTGGATTATTTGTATTTGTAATCGCTCGTTGAGCGACTCTTACTTGTATGCTACCTATGCTCTTGTTTGATTTTGTAAACAATAAAAACTTTTCTGTTAAAAAAAAAAAAAAAACTAGGCAAAAAGAAAGAAAGCAAGCTGGCCCCTCCCAGGGGGCCGTCCTCTCTCTCCCATATAACCCCCCTGCTCTGCTTAGCATATCAGTTTTAATATGCCTAGTGCAAGGAGTTGACCTGGCTCCCTTATGGGACCTGCGGTTTATATTTTTTGCTACCGCTTTTTTATTTTTTTCAAGCTATCTGATGAAGACTACTATCAAGAAGCCGGCTGGGGCATAGAGGATAACTAGCATCCTGCACTTCCCCCAGCACGGCCGACCGATGCGAGCTAGTCCTATGCTGTGGCGGGGCCCGCAGCATCGTGCCCGTTCCATGCGGGCGGCCAGTGGGTGACCCCCACTTATGCCCGGTGACCAGACTGGGTTCCTGTCCAGGGGCTTTGGCCTGCAGCATCCCTTTCCGGCTGGGGAGGAAGGTCTGCGACTGGGTGGCTACCCGCTACGCCCATCGGAGTGGTGAGTGACCCCCTCTCCCCCCCTAGGGGTGCAGAGGGGGGGGGTGCTGGGCGTACTTTAGTGTTTTTCTGGCCGACCGGTGGAGGGTGGTCACTGGGCTAGTGCCCTCCTGGGTGTCCTTCCCCCCGCACCTCACCTTAAAGCCGCATCTGTGCGTTTTTATACTGCCATGGGGCAATCCGCCGCCATTTTGCCGTAGCCACGGCCATTTTACTGAGGGTTTCCCTCTAGTGCCAGCGGCGGCCATTTTGCTGTAGTCGCGGCCTGCGCACAGGCTTTGGCCTCTTGTGGATGATCTCGACTGCCATATTGGATGTCCCTGGAGCAGTGTAAAACGCGCTGCTGCCGTTTTACTTTCCCGTTCGCTTGGGACAGCGTGGCTGTCTACAGACGGCGCAAGTTTCTTCCTGGTGGTCCTTTAAGCACTCCTGCTGAGAGCAGCACTGTGGGCACAAAACAGCAAGTATAGCTGGGCTCTCCCTGGAGTGTTGGTAGCGGTGGGTGCAGTCCTCCTGGGGTCTCCCTGGCGTTCTGTGGAGCGGCGGTTGGGCTGCATAGTGGGGGTGTCAGATCATTTTTCTAATTTTGACTGTCAGTTACGGTGGTGCGATGGCAGATGATCCTGCAGGCCCTTCTGGGGAGGAGTTAGCGGCAGCGCAACCTGCGCTTGGGGCCCTGATGTCCCTGGACCAGCTGAGGGCAGTGTTTGGGGAATTTCTTGCCCGGGTGGGGCTGAGCGACGCTCTGGGGGCCCCTAAAAAACACCCGCCTCCCCCTTGTTCCTCTGGGGACGAATCCGTACAGGTGGACTGCCCGCATTTCCGACCGTTGGGTGCAGGAAGTGGTGTCCTGCGGGTACAGGATAGAGTTCAGCACTCTACCCCCAGACAGGTTCTTCCCATCAAACTTGAGACTCCCTCAGGGGCATCGGGAGACCCTCTTAAGGGCTATTCAGGCACTCTCCGACCAGGGGGTGATCGTGCCAGTACCACAGTTGGAGAGGTTTCACGGTTTCTACTCGAACCTGTTCGTGGTCCCCAAAAAAGGGGGGGTCAGGCCAGTTCTGGACCTAAAGGCGCTAAACCACTTTGTGAGAGCACGAAAATTTTGGATGGAATCCGTCCGTTTCGGTCGTGGCCGCCCTGCACCAAGGGCACTTCATGGCATCCCTGGATATCAGGGACGCATATCTCCACGTCCCCATTTGTCTCCGGCACCAGCGCTTCCTGCGCTTTGCGGTGGGAGATCTTCACTACCAATTTGTGGCACTTCCCTTCGGTCTGGCCTCGGCTCCTCGGGTGTTCACCAAGCTGGTGGCCCCGGTGCTGGTGCTACTGAGGCAGAGGGGCATTGCGGTGGTAGCATACCTCGACGACCTGCTCCTGAGAGCGGAGTCTGCTTCGGCTCTGGAGGAGAACGAGGCTATCATCATGGCCTCATTGAAAGACTTCGGCTGGCTGATCAATCTGCAGAAGTCGACGGTGACACCTTCCTGTGGCCTGGAATATCTGGGTCTGATTCTGGACACGGAGCAGGCGAAGGTGTTCCTACCTCCGGTCAAGTTACTGACACTACAAGCAGCGGTGCGAAACCTGCTGTCACGCCGGTGGTCCTCCTTACGGTTTTGTATGCGGGTGTAGGGGCTCATGGTTTCAGCCTTCGAGGCGGTACGCTACGCCCAGAGTCACACTCGGCTCCTTCAGCGAGCGATTCTGTCTCAGTGGGACAAGTCCCCACTGTCCCTAGATCAGTTGATCAGATTGGATTCTCAGACCAGAGGGTCGTTGACATGGTGGCTTCGGGCCCCGGCCCTAACGTTGGAAGTCATTTCTTCCCCTGAATTGGTCGATAGTCATGACGGACGCCAGCCTACCGGGCTGGGGGGGGTCCTGGGGCAGTTGTCTGCTCAGGGCCGCTGGTCGGCGCAGGAATCTCGCCTTCCGATCAATGTCCTGGAGCTGAGGGTGATCAGGCTCTGCCTCTCCCACTGGACGGTAAGGTTGCGCGACCTCCCGGTTCAGGTCCAGTCGGACAATGCCACGGCAGTGGCATATGTGAACCATCAGGGCGGAACGAGGAGCTCGGCAGCCGCTGCGGAAGCGGCTCTCATTCTGCGATGGGCAGAACTTCACGTGCCGCGATCTCCGCCATCTACATTCCGGGCGTAGAGAATTGGCAGGCGGACTTCCTCAGTCGCCAGACGCTGGATCAGGGGGAATGGTCCCTCCATCCAGAAGTGTTCAGCCAGAGTTGCCACAAGTGGGGCACACCAGCTGTGGACCTCATGGCATCTCGGTTCAACCACAAAGTAAAAACTTTTGTGTGCAGGACAAGAGATCTGTTGGCGGTCGCCACGGACGTGCTGGTAACGCCTTGGCGTCGGTATCGTCTTCTGTATGCCTATCCTCCCATCAAGCTTCTACCGCGGTTACTGCGCAGGGTAGAAGCGGAGGGGATTCCGATGATCCTGGTGGCTCCGGTTTGGCCTCGGCGTCTGTGGTACACCAACGTGGTGCGAATGGTGGCAGATGTTCACTGGCGCCTTCCGCTGCGCGAAGATCTATTGTCTCAGGGACCCATCTTGCACCCTGCTTTACCCTCGCTGGCTTTGATGGCTTGGCTATTGAGTCCCAGGTGCTGAGGGATAGGGGTGTCGCTGACTCCGTGATTCCTACCATGCTGTGCAAGTGTACTTAGAGCAAGATTTATCATCGCACCTGGAAGGCCTATATTGCCTGGTGTGAGGCGGGGGGTTGGAACCCCCGCTCTTACGTTGTGTCCAGGGTCCTGGCTTTTTTGCAGCAGGGCCTGAATAAAAAATTGGCCTTGAATACTTTCAAGGGGCAGATTTCGGCTCTGGTGATTCTCTTTCAGCGGCCTTTGGCATCACATTCGGTGATTCGTACATTTGTACAAGGTGTGCGCCATGTGGCTCCTCAGGTACGGTCGCCCATGGCGCCGTGGGATTTGAATTTGGTGCTTTCTGCACTGCAGAAACCGCCATATGAGAAGATCAGGGATATTCCCTTACAATTGCTGTCGCAGAAAGTGGCTTTCTTGGTGGCCATCACATCCGCTAGGCGGGTGTCTGAGTTGGTAGCATTGTCCTGCAAGTCTCCTTACTTGGTCCTTCACAAGGACAAGGCGGTCTTGCTCCCGTCTCCTTCGTTTTTACCGAAGGTGGTCTCTTCTTTTCACATTACTGAAGATATCATTCTTCCTTCATTGTGTCCGTATCCTTCACATCCTAAAGAATTTGAGTTACATTCATTGGATGTCGTGAGGGCTTTGCGGGTGTATTTGGTGGCTACAGACTCTTTTCGGAAGTCCGAAACGTTGTTTGTACTGACGGATGGTCCGCGCAAAGGAATGGCGGCCTCGTCGGCTACTGTCTCCCGTTGGATCAGACAGACCGTGACTCATGCGTATTCTGTTCGGGGCAAGGTACCCCCTTTTCCAGTCACGGCTCATTCCACCAGGGCAGTTAGCACTTCCTGGGTTTTCAGACACCAGGCCTCGGTGTCACAGGTGTGCAAAGCGGCTACTTAGGCCTCGGTGCACACATTCACTATGTTTTATAAAGTTGATGTGTCAGCATTTTTGGATGCTGCTTTTGGCCGTAAAGTTTTACAGGCGGCAGTGTAGGCGCGGCTGGCGCCTCCTGAGAGGTTTCTGTTGGGAACAGTTGTTGTCGTTTACCCACCCCTCTTTACTGAAATAGCTTTGGGACATCCCCACTTGTCAAAGAGGGCTGCGTCTGTCAGTGAACGTAAGAGAAAAAGGAATTTTATTAAAACTTACCGTAAAATCTAAGTTCACTGACAGATGCAGCTCCCACCCCTCTGCATTATGTTTATATGGCTTGTTACGAACTGATATGCTAAGCAGAGCGGGGGGGTTATATGGGACAGAGAGGACGACCCCCTGGGAGGGGACAGCTTGCTTTCTTTCTTTTTGCCTAGTTAACTCCTAGTAGGATGTGCTTATAACCCCACTTGTCAATGAAGGCTGCGTCTGTCAGTGAACTCAGAGAAAAGGATTTTACGGTAAGTTTTAATAAAATCCCTTTTTTTTGCTAGAAAATTACTTAGAACCACCAAACATTTTATATACAGTATCTTACAAAAGTGAGTACACTCCTCACATTTTTGTAAATATTTTATTTTATCTCTTCATGTGACAACACTGAAGAAATGACACTTTGCTACAATGTAAAGTAGTGAGTGTACAGCTTGTATAACAGTGTAAATTTGTTGTCCCCTCAAAATAACTCAACACACAGCCATTAATGTCTAAACCATCAGCAACAAAAGTGAGTACACCCCTAAGTGAAAATGTCCAAATTGGGCCCAAATATCAATATTTTGTGTGGCCACCATTATTTTCCAGCACTGCCTTAACCATCTTGGGCATGGACTTCACCAGAGCTTCACAGGTTGCCACTGGAGTCCTCTTCCACTCCTCCATGACGACATCACGGAGCTGGGGGATGTTAGAGACCTTGCGCTCCTCCACCTTCCATTTGAGGATGCCCCACAGATACTCAATAGGGTTTAGGTCTGGAGACATGCTTGGCCAGTACATCACCTTTACCCTCAGCTTCTTTAGCAAGGCAGTGGTTGTCTTTGAGTTGTGTTTGGGGTCGTTATCATGTTGGAATACTACCCTGCAGCCCAGTCTCCAAAGGGAGGGAATCATGCTCTGCTTCAGTATGTCATAGTACATGTTGGCATTCATGGTTCCCTCAATGAACTGTAGCCCCCCGGTGCCGGCAGCACTCATGCAGCCCCAGACCATGACACTCCCACCACCATGCTGGACTGTAGGCAAGACACACTTGTCTTTGTACTCCTCACCTGGTTGCTGCCACACAAGCTTGACACCATCTGAACCAAATAAGCTTATCTTGGTCTCATCAGACCACAGGACATGGTTCCAGTAATCCATATCCTTAGTCTGCTTGTCTTCAGCAAACTGTTTGCAGGCTTTCTTGTGCATCATCTTTAGAAGAGGCTTCCTTCTGGGACGACAGCCATGCAGACCAATTTAATGCAGTGTGCGGTGTATGGTCTGAGCACTGACAGGCTGACCCCCCCTCCCCTTCAACCTCTGCAGCAATGCTGGCAGCACTCATATGTCTATTTCCCAAAGACGACCTCTGGATATCAAGTGGAGCACGTGCACTCAGCTTCTTTGGTCGACCATGGTGAGGTCTGTTCTGAGTAAAACCTGTCCTGTTAAACCACTGTATGGCCTTGGCCATAATGCTGAAGCTCAGGGTCGTGGCAATCTTCTGCTGAAGCTCAGGGTCTTGGCAATCTTCTTATAGCCTAGGCCATCTTTATGTAGAGCAACAGTTATTTGTTCAGATCCTCAGAGAGTTCTTTGCCATGAGGTGCCATGTTGAACTTCCAGTGATCAGTATGGGAGAGTGAGAGCAATAACACCAAATTGAACACACCTGCTCCCCATTCACACCTGAGACCTTGTAACACTAACGAGTCACATGACACTGGGAAGGTAAAATGGTTAATTGGGCCCAATTTGGACATTTTCACTTAGGGGTGTACTCCCTTTTGTTGCCAGCGGTTTAGACATTAATGGCTGTATGTTGAGTTATTTTGAGGGGATAGCACATTTACACTGTTATACAAGCTGTACACTCACTACTTTACATTGTAGCAAAGTGTCATTTCTTTAGCATAGACCCTAGAGAATAAAATGGTGGTCGTTGAAATATTTTATGTCGCACTGTATTTTCACAGCGGTCTTGCAAACGCATTTTTTGGGAAAAAATACATAGTAAAGTTAGTCCAGTTTTTTGTATAATGTGAAAAAGGATGTTAGACCAAAAATCGCAATCTTTATTCTAAGCAAAAAAAAATTGTGATTATCCAGAATCGTGCAGCTCTAGTGTGCAGTACATGCAGATTTGATAGATGGGTGGCCATGCAAATTATTTTTTTTTTGGAAGTAGACCCCTTAATATGTTTAATATTTGCAGGGACCACATGGGTGAGCAAGATTGTAGATCTCATCATGAATGAGGGCGACATGGAGAAGAGTCAGAAAGGAGCGATATTTGAGCGAGTGCCTTTCTTGGAGAGCGGTGGATCTGGAATTCCCTTAGGTATCCATCCATACCAGGTTATCCCAGCAAAGTGTAAAATCTCTTTGTATGCTGTAGCATTAAGGGGAACTTCAAGTGTTATCTTTCTTTTTTAAACTGACATTGGTCCAGTTGGCTTACATTTGATTCTTCATAATTCACATCCTGTGAGCTGCTGGACTGGTCTCTTCCTACCGTTGCCCGAGTGACTTGCCTTCTGTATGGTCTTGCTGACCACCAGCAGCACATTTACTGCTGGGAGGTGGCAGCCCCAGGCACTTCCTGGTTTAGAGATGCCCATGCTATAACCTGTGCTGTAATATGATACAGCACGAGTTTGTCAGCAGCTTACAGCCAATGATTTTGGCTGTATACCTGCTGATTGGCTGTGGCCAATCACGGCACAGAGATCTGTGTGTTGGCAAACACAACATACAGATCTGGCTGGATTTCTCCCGGCTTTCAGTTAGCATTTAGAACTGAAAGCAAGTAGAGACCCAGCCAGATGATCAGTGAGTAAAAGCAGCACATGTACACTTGCATACACTTGTTAGGCAAATGGTTAACCGCTTGATTGCAATCCTGATCACTCTCCTCAGCCAGTGCCATTAGTACAGGGTACAGTATTATCATGGATCACTGTATTAGTGTCATTAGCAACGTCAATGTCAGTAAGTGTCCCTCCCAGCCAGCGTCAGTTCGTGCCAGATTGCCCACCACACTATCACAGTTACACTATAACCACCATTAATAGTATAGTGTCTGTACAAATAAGTATCTTGATCACAATTAGAAGTATAGTAATGTCCTCAAAAATGCAGTGTTAGCAGGATCAGCCCCGATCACTGTGGATCAGTAGCTTGATTATGATCAGAACTATACTATGTCCCCAATCACTGCTAGCAATTGCATAGCAGAATACATTTTTGCCTACATTTATGAAGAAATTTTAATAGATTGGATATGTTTTATAACAGAAAGTAGAAAATATTGTTTTTTTTTACATTTTCTGTAGTTTTTTGTTTATGTAATAAAAAATTTAAAAAAATCCAGTGATCAAATACCACAAAAAAAAAGCTCCATTTGCATGAAAAAAAATGATATACAGTAAAACCTTGGATTGTGAGCATAATTTGTTCTGGAAACATGCTTGTAATCCAAAGCGCTTGTATATCAAAGCAAATTTCCCTATAAGAAATAATGGAAACTCAGATGATTCGTTACACAACCATTTATTCATAAGTCTTTCAGTTTATAGTCCATATAAAAAGATTATAGCAATGTAATTGTGTTGTGTAACCATAACATGTCCATCCACAAATGGCCGCCTCCACAGGGGGATTAGAAGCAAAATCCAGCAGGAGCTACATTCAGCACTGTGCTACTTTAACTGGCATTTGCATGGTCATGCAACTCTGTATCCAAATGTAGAACCCTCTACTTAGGTAAGTGCTTTAGATAGGGGTTTTTTTGTCAGGAGAGGCAAAATTTAGTCAGGCCTGACTTTGTGCAGGCCTGATTGTTGTTGCTCTGGGCTGGGGAGTGGTGCAGGGAGGTAGGTTGACTGTGGGTATTGACACCTCTGGGAAACTTCCTCCCTCTGAAGTCTAGAAAATTCTAGAAAGAAGGAGAGACTCCAGAGGTGGAGCTAATTGGCTTTTTGGGAAGCTCTGACCAATCCCCAATCTGGATTGGCAGGGGGCAGGCCCTCTCAAATAGCCTGGGTCAGCCCAGGGAGGGGGAGAAGCTGAAGATGGAATAGTGTAGAGGTTGTCATGGTCAGGGGAGCACCCAATCTGGGGGGGGGGGGGGGTGGTGATCCTGGGCCTGGAGAGCTCTGGTGCAGCCAGAAGGTGTGAGATTCTGGAGGCAGGCACAAGGGTGAGCGGAAAGACAACAGGAGGGAACACTACCCGGGAGAGTTCTTCAGGAAGGAACTTCAAGAGTCAGTGAGCAACATACCCCTGGTGAACTGTTGAGGCAAGCTGGAGCAGATTATGGTGGGGGAGACAGTCTGGGGCGGATGCAAGATGCAGTGGGGAACCCCTGTGTTGCTATGGCGGTGGGGCAGGCCGGTGCAGTTGGAGGAGCTGGTGAGGCCTGGGAGAAGATGGGCTGGGAGCAGTAGTCCATCCAACTTCTAGCTAGCACAACAAATTGCTACACAGAGGAGTAGCACCCCCTACCTGTAAAGGGTGGTCCGGAGACCGAGCTAAAACTATGCCTGGTCTCATTTTGTGCTAGTTAGGTGCAGGCCTAGTAAATATCCTTCTAGACGGGAAAGTTAAGGATTGTGCAGGAGTGAGAAGAAGTGGCAAGTGAAACACACCAAGTGTCAGTGCTGGAGGAAGATGGAGATGTATATACGTTGGAGTGTATAGAGGTCCCTGTTAAATTGTAAAGATTCTTGGGCATCTCATCATCAACCCTACCCTATCCAAGTTTAACCCCCAATAAAACAAAAAAAAAAACTCCGGCCTGTTCAGTGACTTTGAGTGTGTGGATGAAGGTGATTGAGGGCAGTGTGATCAGGTGAACCACAACTTCCAGCCACTCCCAAGGGAAAACATGGCTACACTTGGGGTGCTCATCCGGGATTCACTTGTTTCACGTAATTCTGCCAGTCGTTACCCCTAGCAACAGAAGAGAACTGAGCCAGGAAATTGTCATTTGTTCCGCTATTAGTGTGGATTGAACCCCGGGAAGGACTGATGCTATTGCCTGTTTGACAGTAACAATTACAAGTGTGCCGTTATCCATAGCAACCAGTGGATGTTAACGCTTTCTGCTGCCTTGTCTGCAAACTGCAGTTGCCCAGTTGCCTCAACTATTGCTGGGGACGGACACTTGCTAAAGGAATAATGCCTGCAATTCAGTGATTTGTGAAACATGTGCCTTTACCCGTGGAAATCACAACCAAGGCGAGCGATCGCGCTCATGGATTACAAATATGTCCTGCTCCATGCTAAGGCTGGACATTACCCACTGGATTACAAATATGCCCAGCGCTATGCTAAAGCTGGGCATCCTGAACTCTTTGCTCCAACCCCTGCTTGCAGTAAAGTATGCCTGGGACTGTTCTTGTTATTAAAGGGAGAGACTGAGTTAAAAGTGGATTTTCCAGCAAAACCGTGGCTACTGCAAATTACTGTTGCTACCGGCAACCACCAGCAAAGTCAGCAAGTCGGGACAAGTTCTGCTAGTATCAGCGTACCTGCAAAGTTTCATCCATCACACAAGGGGTTACAGCTACGTGACATGCAGCAAGCCTGCTTACCAGGACTTTTGGCGTCAGCTCGTCTGGTAACGTGGGGGCGGCGCCATGCCCTGGAAGAGTCGCAGCACTTGCAACTAACAGCAGACACCGCGCGAGAGAGGAAGATGGCGGAAGGTGGTCGTCTGTTGCCATCGCTGGCATGGTTGCCGGAAAAGCTGGAGGGGACCCTGGTGGACACTGGGGTCTGAGTGGAGCCTCGCGGGGGCTCGTTTTTGGAGTGATTGGAGGGGCCCAGTGGCTGTGCCTGATCTGCCCGGACTGCCGGATTTCAAAACAGCGGAGGTCACTGCCTGGGCCCGGTGCGGCAATTGTGATGAACCGCTGACCCGGCTGATGTCGGCACTGCAGGAGCCACATTATTACACCGTCAAGATATGTTTCTACAACTGCCCATGCAGAGTACTTCTCTCTCTGGAGAAGTGTTGCAGCTGGGAAAATTATGGAATGTATTTACATGCATTAGTGAGGACAGTAGTTAGGAATGTATATATTACTGTGTACAGATAAATAACTACAGAGATGCCATTAGGGTTGCCACCTTTTTCTCCAAGCCAAACCCGAACACGTTAGCGGTGCACAGGATTTTTTTTCCTGTAGTATACACTATAGGATTGTAAAAGATCTGGGACACCTTTGGGTGCCCCAAGGAGAGCAGTAATGTTTGGCGCAGCGAAGAATGGATGTGGGCAAATTGTACTAACAGTGGAGGGGGGCATTGTTTAAGCAAACAAAAGCATTATTGTGTCCATAAAATAATTTTATTTTGCTGTGCCATAAGCAGGGGGGTTGATAGGTGTGAAAAATTCTAGGGGCTGCAGCCGGCGAAAAATTAATGTGGGCGTCGCTTAAAGGGCATGGGTTTAGGGGTTGTGGCTTGCATCTAAAATGAACGAGGGATGGAGTAAGGAAGAAAGAAAGAGATAGGGAGGGAAGGAAAGAGAAGAGAAAGGAGGAAAGAAGTAGGGATGGAGGGACAGCAGGCCCAGATCCTTCACCACAATAACAATATGTGTATTCCAGAAAGTTTAACAATAAGCAAATAAAGATACTCCAAACACCTGGTGTTGGCGCTTCAATCATCCCGGCACCATAGTTTTTATGGTGTCAGGATGATTGAAGTGCATTATTTCTATCTTCTTCCATCTCAGGTGTCCCCCAGCGGAGTCCCTCCTTACACAGGTGTCCCCCAGTGGAGTCCCTCCTTACACAGGTGTCCCCAGCAGAGTCCCTACTTACACAGGTGTCCCCAGCAGAGTCTCTCCTTACACAGCTGTCCCCAGCAGAGTCCCTCCTTACACAGCTGTCCCCAGCAGAGTCCCTCCTTACACAGGTGTCCCCAGCGGAGTGCCTCCTTACACAGGTGTCCCCAGCAGAGTCCCTCCTTACACAGGTGTCCCCAGCAGAGTGTCTCTCCTTACACAGGTGTCCCCAGCAGAGTCCCTCCTTACACAGGTGTCCCCAGCAGAGTGTCCCACCTTACTGTACAGCCAAGGTGCTGTGGGGGGGCAGTGAGAGATGCTCCCCGTGTCCCCGCCACACCACCCACATTGCAAAGGCCAAGCGGAAGAACAGTGATGGTTACAGAGATGTGGGCTTTGACCTCATAGAGCCCCCCATAAGACAGATCACAGCTCTGACCATTCCAAGGACAAGTCTGGGGAAGTGTGGGCATAGAAAACCTGGATGGTGACAGCAGAGGACAGCCCAGAGATCCCCCACCACAGCTGGACACAAGTCTGTGCTACTCCTGACACCTGGAGAGCCTGGAATAACGAGGGACCCCTCCTCCACCCCAGGGACACTGCACACCGAGCCGCACACTATGCAGTGTCTGATGACCTCTCCCCTACCTCCAGTCTACAGCAGACACTTTAGCTGTTCCCCAGCCAGCACAACCTCCTGGGCTACTAACAAAGCAGAGCAGTGCAACCTGAGCCGGCTGGAGGAGTCCTCCTCTGTGATCACTCTGTCCTCACTGTGCTGTGCTGCCTCCGCTCTCCACTGGGGGCACTACATCCTCTCCTCCTTAGACAGCAATGCAGAAAGCTGCAATCCGATTTTAAGAATTTGTCCGGTTTTGAGATGAACTCAAAACCGGACGCAGGCTTCAAATCCCGTACTGTCCGGGTCAAAACCGGACAGGTGGCAACCCTAGATGCCATATATTTTTGTACGTATTTATTTGTACAGTTTTGTACATTGCCTTACAAGTTTGTTCCCTTTTCCCCCTTCCCAATTTTAAGATTATGAGATGCCCTGCTCCTGGGCCCAGGAGCTATGTTTCTGTAAATTTCCCAGCTGAGGGACCAGCTGGTTTTTCTTGTGGGGGGTGAGTGTAGCGCCCTCTACTTAGGTAGGTGCTTTAGAGAGGGTTTTTTTTTTTGTCAGGAGAGGCAAAATTTAGTCAGGCCTGACTTTGTGCAGGCCTGATTGTTGTTGTTCTGGGCGGGGGGAGTGGCCCAGGGTGGAGGGCTGACTGTGGGTAGTGACACCTCTGGGAAAGTTCCTCCCTCTGAAGTCTAGAACATTGTAGAAAGAAGTAGTGAATCCAGAGGTGGAGCTACGGTATCTGGGCTTTTTGGGAACCTCTGACCAATCCCCAATCTGGGTTGGCAGGGGGCAGGCCTTCTCAAATAGCCTGGGCCAGCCCTGGGAGGGAGGAGAAGCTGAAGATGGAGTAGTGTGGAGGTTGTCATGGTCAGGGGAGCCCCCAGTCTGGGGGGGGGGGGGTGTGACCCTGGGCCTGGAGAGCTGGTGCAGCCAGAAGGTGTGAGATTCTGGTGGCAGGCACACCTGTGAGCGGGAAGACAACAGGAGAGATCTTCAGGGAGGAACTTCAAGAGTCAGTGAGCAACATACCCCTGGTGAACTGTTGAGGCAGGCTGGAGCACATTGGGGTGGGGGAGACAGTCTGGGGGGATGCAGTAGCGAGCCCCTGTGTTGCTATGGCGGTGGTGCAGATGGAGGAGCTGGTGAGGCCTGGGAGAAGATGGGCTGGGAGCAGTAGTCAATCCAACTTCTAGCTAGCACAACAAATTGCTGCACAGGGGATTAGCACCCCCTACCTGTAATGGGTGGTCCGGAGACCGAGCTAAAACTACAGCTGGTCTCATTTTATGTTAGCTAGGTGCAGGCCTAGTAAATATCCTTCTAGGGAAACTTAAGGACTGTGCAGGAGTGAGAAGAAGTGGCAAGTAGAGTTGAGCGAACCTCTGGAAGTTCGGGTTCTGCTGGTCCGTCCGAACTTCGGGAAAAAGTCCGGGTCCGGACGGAACCCGAACGATCGCACGGACAACGAACCCCATTGAAATCAATGGGGACCCGAACTTTTAGGCACAAAAATGGCTGTAACAAAGTCCTGGAAAGCCCTAGAGGGCTGCAAAAGGAAGTAAAATGGGGGTAAGGGTAGGGCAAGTGCCCTACAAAAAATGGGGACAGGGAAATAACTTTAAATATTTTTAAAAAAATAAAAACATAAAAAAAGCAAAAATGGAGGTGAATGTGGATCATCTTCAAACTGTGTCTGAAAAGTATTAATTAACGGTAGAAGCCATATAACTGTTCTAAAATCATCTTCAAACTAGGGCAAGTGCCCTACAAAAAATGGGGATAGGGA
>BLSH010198540.1:48480-64274 GCA_018402905.1 Glandirana rugosa
ACGTCCCCCCCCCCCCCCCCCGGCCAAAAGTGACTGAGGACCTAGATATATCAGTATCTTTCTCTGTAGCCTCAGCTGCACAGATCAAAGGGTGGGAAGCACTCTGAGCCTTCCTGCTCATTCACAAATGTAAGCTGATGTAAGCATAGTAAACACAGTTTACTATGCTTCAGTGATAAATGGACACAGGAGTGATTGGTACCGCATTTTCTAGAACCAATCCCCTTGCAGCGCAGCTGAAGGGAGAGAGAGGAGAAGAAGCTGGTTGTGCTGCAGTGGGAGATAGAAGAGGATCGGTGTCTGCAATAAGACATTACAGCTGGCCCTCCTGGGCCCCCCTTCTGAACTGATGGAACCCCGGCCCAGTACAGTAGGGCTGGCTGTTATCAATGGCCCTGTTATGCACCTCTTACTCATTCACGTAGGGAAAGCCGGATAGCTTGAAGTTTCTTTATTTTAAAGGGGACTTTTAGATATCCCCCCCCCCCAAATACAACCACAACCAGTGGGTTAGGGTTGTGGGTAAGAGGCCATTGTCTCCATCAACACATTGTAGCACTACCCCCAAGCTTCCAGACTGGCTAGCGCCAACAGCTCTGATAAGAAGGCCTGTTCCAGCATGCTCTGTAACTCTTTCCTGGCTGGACTGAAATATGCAGGCACAGACCGTATACTTGTGGTTGTTATGTACAGTATCGCACAAAAGTGGGGGGGTCAGCCTGTCAGTGCTCAGACCATACGCCGCACGCTGCATCACATTGGTCTGCATGGCTGTCGTTCCAGAAGGAAGCCTCTTCTACAGATGATGCACAAGAAAGCCCGCAAACAGTTTGCTAGACAAGCAAACTAAGGACATGGATTACTGGAACCATGTCCTGTGGTCTGATGAAACCAAGATCAACTTATTTGGTTCAGATGGTGTCAAGCGTGTGTGGCTGCAACCAGGGAAGGAGTACAAAGACAAGTGTGTCTTGCCTACAGTCAAGCATGGTGGTGGGAGTGTCATGGTCTGGGGCTGCATAAGTGCTGCCGGTACTGGGGAGCTACAGTTCATTGAGGGAACCATGAATGCCAATTTGTACTGTGACACATTGAAGCAGAGCATGGTCCCCTCCCTTTGGAGACTGGGCCACAGGGCAATATTCCTACATGATAATGACCCCAAACACACCTCCACACGCCACCACGACCACTGCCTTGGTAAAGAAACTGTAGGTAAAAGTGATGGCCTGGCCAAGCATGTCTCCAGACCTAAACCCTATTGAGCATCTGTGGGACATCTTTAAATGGAAGGTGGAGGAGCGCAAGGTCTCTAACATCCACCAACTCTGTGATGTTGTCATGGAGGAGTGGAAGAGGACTTCAGTGGCAACCTGTGAAGCTCTGGTGAAGTCCATTCCCAAGAGGGTTAAGGCAGTGCTGGAAAATAATGGTGGCCACACTAAATATTGACCCTTTGGGCCCAATTTGGACATTTGCACTTAGGGGTGTACTCACTTTGGTTGCTAGCGATTTGGACATTAACGGCTGTGTGTTAAGTTATTTTGAGGGGACAGAAAATTTACACTTTTATACAAGCTGTACACTCACTACTTTACATTGTAGCAAAATGTCACTTTTGTGAGATACTGTACGTACTGATACTTGTAGAACTTGTCAGGACATGCCACTCAGCACCTACTGTGCCTGAGCAACTGAAGGCAGACAGTAGTGAGAGTTCACTGTGGTTGTCTTAAGCAAAGTCTGTAACACACGCCACACTGTTCTAAGCAGGATCATGACAGTCTTTAACTTCAGCCGTAGTTAGACAACTGATAGCCTCTCTCCTGCAGGAACCTGCTTGCTTTCCCCGATCACCATGGGCAACAGCAGATGTTTCCGTGCACATTTTACTGTTTCTAGCAGCTATTGATGCATACAGTCACTTTCCCCAGCTCTATGCACACTGCTGGGCATTTTGCAATCCATGGGCATGATCGCCCGCTGTGGTTGCCACGGATGAAAGCACATGACACAGTTCTCAATGAACAAGCAGGTGGTAGCACAAGTGTCCATCCCAGCAACGGTTGGAGCAACTGGGTATGCAGTATAATACTGATTTGAGCATCAACTCCCACCGGTTGCTATAGGCACTTGGCTCATACAGCAACATTCACAGTTTGGCAAGGCACATAACTGTCTTCATGTTCCATCCCCTTAGTGGTCCCAATAGCAAAGTGCAGTCCTCTGACTCACTGAATTCTGGTTGCTAGGAGCAAAGGCCGTGCAGGATATCATGGTCAATATCCCGGACGAGCCCCCAAATGTAGCACTACCCCCATAGGAGTTGCAGATGAAAAGAATTCCCCACTCCTGCACAGCCAGACACACCAAATCTTCAGAAGCACCCAGAGTCAGAGAACAGACCGTGGCTTTGTTTACTTGTTATTTATTAGAGGGTTAATAACTTGGATAGGGATGCCCACTTGACTTTAACAACTTTAACATCACTCTTGAGATGATCTGACAGGCTTACAGTCGGATTTAGCAACTGCCCATTACAGGCAGGAACTCACAGCCCCTTTAAGTGTAGCTCAGATATAGTGAAACAGCATGTAACTTCTCTTCTGTGGTCACTGATCCCAGCACCCCTTCTTCAGGTGCTGCCAACCAACCTGGCTGCAGCTGCCCCTTTCACCAGCCCTCCTGGTTGCCTCTCTACACCAGTCCACCTGATTGACTCTTCAGCAGCCAACTCGGCTGACTCTTCAGCAGCCCACCGGGCTGACTCCCAGGAGATCTCTCAGGGAAAGGACTGAAGACTTAAGCATACTGCTGTCTTCAAGGGAGACTGGCTACATGTGGCAGTCTCTCCACTTTGTTAGTCCCCACGGGGCTGCACTACTCACTTTGTCCTCACTTGCTTCCGTGCCTCCAGGAAGACTTCCTCTATCCTCTATTGGCTCCTGCTGCTGTCAATCAAAGTCAGTCAGCCAAGGAGGAGAGAAAGGTGGAGGTGCACGGCTCAGTGTCTGAATGGACAGAGGGAGCAGTGGCTCGGCTCGGGTGCCCCATAGCAAGCTGCTTGCTGTGAGGGAACTCAATAGGAGGGAGGGGCCAGGAGTACCGAAGGGGGACCTGAGAAGAGGAGGATCTGGGCTGTTCTGTGCAAAACCAACGACACAAGGAAGGTAAGTATAACAAGTTTGTTATTTTTAACTAAAAGAAAACAAGACTTTAGTATCACTTTAAGCTTATATCATTCTCATATATCTCAATAAATGAAAACAAAATTGTTCCCTTTTAAACTTTCTAGTCTGTGACAACATCTGACAGAGACTTTCAAGGTGTTTCATTGGACAAGTAAACGACGCAGCACACAATGTCTTATCGCAACATTTCCCCCTTGAAGACTTGGAGGCACTTAAACGCCCCCCACTCAAATGGGTGAATTGGATGCCCATCATCAGTCCTTTTGCAGCCAACTGGGACAATCTTGTGAAATTCCAGGCCCGAGAAGACGATCTGCTGATAGCCACCTTTCTAAAATCCAGTGAGCACAGAAATAAATAGTGCGTCCTTAGCTGTCCTCCTTTGAAAAATAAATGAACATGTAATACATTTAAGAGACAAAGGTGCAAACATGAAGTTACACTTTAAATAATATTCCAGGACTGGTCTAAAAGCATTGTGATAAATGTATACACATATGGGGTCTATGTATTTAAAAAAAATGCATAACTACTCATCTAGTAAATCTGTAAGTACATTCATCCTGTGCAAAAAATGAATGTTCTGTAGGCTATTTTCCTTTATGAACGAATGTTCTTTAATTCTGTGCAGTAGTAAAATAGTGGCCATAATGAGCTATTTTACTTTCCCTGAAATATGAGCAAAAGAAAATAATCATTAGGCTTCTTTCTCTTCTGAAAGAATGTGCTTTAGGCTATTTTCATTTTTTATAAATGAATGTTTTTTTTATTCTGGGCAGCAGTAAAATATTGCATCATGGTCACTAGATGGAGCTGAGGAGCACATGAAATCTTTGTAACAAGAGATACAATGTAACAATTACTTTGGTATGTTTATTTTCTAATTCCATCTAGTGATCTCTAGAGTTGTTACTTTGTATCTCTTGTTACAAAAACTTATGTATGTTCCTCAGCTTCATCTAGTGACCATATTGAAGTATTTTACTTTCTGTGCAATTTGGGCAAAAGCAAATGTTCATTAGGATACTTTCATTTTGAACAAATTTTATTATTGGCAGTAGTAAAATACCACATTATGGCCAATAGATGGATCATTATGTCGCTATATAATAAGGCCTCATACAAATGGGTGTTATTAACGCAGCGTTTTTGAGCTGTTTTTACAGCTTAAGAACGCCACACCATGTTATTCAATGGCCTCATACACACGCTAACGTTTTTGAGCTGTAAGTGGCGTCAGCATTCTTAAGCTGTGAAACGAACGCAGGACCAGCGTGTTCATAAGCTGCAGCGCTAGAGCTGTTTTGACGCTGAGCCGGTAAAATGCTCAAAAACGCAGCTTAATGTTGTATACAGGCGGTTCTCTGCCTCTATTCAAAATCAATGGTTCCCTATGGGAGCCCATTGATTTGAATAGAAGTCACACCAGTCATGATGATCCAACTTGCGGTGCGACTCGTGTTCTGAGGATTTTGAAGGGGAACACTACAAAAAATGAAAACAAAAATGCACGGGGTTCCCCCCAAGAGGTACCAGACTCTTCAGTCTGTTATGGATTTTAAAAAAACGGCGTAGGGTCCCCCCCAAAATCCATACCAGACCCTTATTCGAGCATGCAGCCTGGCAGGCCAGGAAAGGGGGTGGGGACGAGCGAGCACCCCCCCCCCTGGATCATTCCAGACTGCATGCCCTCAACATGGGGAGTGGGTGCTTGGGGTAGAGGGGGCCCTGCACCCCCCCACCCCAAAGCACCTTGTCCCCATGTTGATGAGGACAAGGGCCTCTTCCCAACAACTCTGGCCGTTGGTTGTTGGGGTCTGCGGGCGGGGGCTTATTGGAATCTGGAAGCCCCCTTAAACAAGCGGGTGCCCAGATCCCGGCCCCCCACCCTATGTGAATGAGTATGGGGTACATCGTACCCCTACCCATTCACCTAAAAAACAAAGTGTAAAAAACACACTACACAGCTTTTTAAAATAGTTTATTAAATCAGCTCTGGTGTCTTCTCCCCTCTCCAGCTCTTCTTTCTTCTGCTCTTTTGCAGGGGACCTTCTTTCTTCTGAGGGGTCCGTGCAGCGGAATGGCTTATATTGGCATGGGGCGGGGCCACCCCCTGACGTCAACTGGAAGCACCGGCCCTTATGACGTCACAGGGCGGGGTTGTGATATCATAAGGGGCCGGTGCTTCTGGATGATGTCAGCGGATGACCCCGCTCCATGCCAATATAATCCATTCCGCAGCAGGGACCCGGCATTTGAGTGGAAGAGAGTGACGAGTCAACATGGGAAGAGAAGAAGGAGAAGGCAGTGGAGAAGACAGCGGCAAAATAGCAGAAGACCAAGAAGAAGCTAGAAGACCCCTCAGAAGAAAGAAGGCCCCCGCAAAAGAGCAGAAGAAAGAAGAGCCAGAGAGGGGAGAGGCCGGAGCTGATTTAATAAACGATTTTAAAGGTGAATGGATGGGGGTACAATGTTGTTAAAGGGGGCTTCCAGATTCCAATAATTCCCCACCTGCAGACCCCGACAACCAATGGCCAGGATTGTCGGGAAGAAGCCCTTGTCCTCATCAACATGGGGACAAGGTGCTTTGGGGTGAGGGGCGCAGGGCCCTCCCTGCCCCAAGCACCCACCCCCCAATGTTGAGGGCATGCGGCCTGATATGGTCCAGGTCGCTCGCTCGTCCCCACCCCCTTTCCTGGCCTGCCAGGTTGCGTGCTCAGATAAGGTTCTGGTATGGATTTTGGGGGGGACCCTATGCCGTTTTTTCGGTGTTGGGGTTCCCCTTAAAACCCATACCAGACCGTAGGGTCTGATACCTCTTGGTGTTGAACCCCACGCAAATTTGTTTTCATTTTATGTGGGGTTCCCCTTCAAGATCCTCAGCACACAAGTCACAACGCAAGTCGGATCTTTATGAACCGACTTTTGGTGCGACTTCTATTCAAATCAATGGGCTCCCATAGGGAACCATTGATTTTGAATAGAGGCAGAGAAACACCGATGAAAGCTAGCACGGAAAAACGTGCATTGACGTCAATGCATAACACTACTTTTTTCCTGGCGTAAACGCCCGTGTGTATGAGGCCTAAATGTACCAATAGAATTGTTACATTGTGTCTCTTGTTACAAAGATGTATGTATTTCCTATGCTCCTCAGCTCCATATAATGGCCATAATGTGGCATTTTACTACTGCCCAGAATAAAAGAACATTCATTCAGAAGAGAAAAACCTAATGAACATTTCTTTTTGCCCAATTTTCACAAAATGACTGTACATGCAGATTTGATGGATGTTTGGTCATGCAAATGTTTACTATGTCTAATATTTACAGGGACCACATGGGTAAGCAAGATCGTAGATCTCATCATTAATGGGGGAGACATTGAGAAGAGTCAGAAAAGAGCCATATTTGAGCGAGTAACTTTCCTGGACAGCACGGGAACTGGAATTCCTTCAGGTACTGGTCCATACCCGGCAAATACAACAAAGTGTAAAATCATGCAATTGTTGGTCTACCTGACTGTGGTTTGGTTTCAACAGAACCCCTCATTTTCCACTTCTTGATTAGAGTTTGAACACTGCTGATTGGCATTCTCAATTCCTTGGATATCTTTTTATATCCCTCTCCTGTTTTATACAGTTCAATTACCTTTTCCCACAGATCCTTTGACAATTCTTTTGCTTTCCCCATGACTCAGAATCCAGAAACATCAGTTCACTGGATGAAAGATGCAAGGGTCTGTCAGGAGTTCAGAAACTCATTGACCTTTTATACACACACACTAATTACAAGCAAACAGATCACAGGTGAGGATGGTTACCTTTAATAGCCATTCAAACCCCTTTGTGTCAACTTGTGTGCAAGTTGTCAGGCCAAATAAAAATCTCAGGTATGTAAACTTTTGATCAGGGTCATTTAGGTAGTTTCTGTTGTCATAATTTAAAAAGGGTAAACACAGTTGATTGATAATAAATGGCTTCAGCCAAACACTAACCATGAGTGAAAGAAATGTTTTGTGTTATCATTCACATTCTCTGAAAAATGGCCAAAAAAAATCATAGATTCTGCCAGGGTATGTAAATTTATGAGCACAACTGTATTTGTCCCACACCAATACTGCCCAATTACCCAATGTTTTGTTAAAAACCTTGTGAGCTGCTATAAAATACACCTATTTAGCTGCCGGCGCTCCTCACGTCCCCTAATGTGGACAAACCGTAAAAAGATCAAAACCTGAGAGCAGTGCTCCCCCACTGTCTACTTACTGATAATTATACATTCGTATACAATTCATGTGCAAAAATCCTCCTCCGCACGGTTGGGGACGCATTAATTTACACAGCACAGCAGTGTGAAAGAGGTTATCCCTGACCTGAAGGGAGCTGCAGACCCAAAGGAGAGGGGATAATACTGGAGCATTTATCCTGCACAAGGCGTGTTTTTACCTGTATACATGTGAGTGTTACATTGGTTTTGATTATATATTAAAGTGTTTTAAACTGGTTAAGCACTATGTCTAGCGTTATTGCTTCCCTATATGTGACCCACGGAGTTTGAAGGAGCTATCAGCTGAACAGTGACTGCGGTTTCCACCATAGTAAAGAGAGATGAGGAGTTACTATCTGAGCTGCATCTGCTACAGGCGTGTTTTGCACGCCCATAAGGTGAGGGCACATCTGGTGGAGGTGTTCTATAGCACGAAGTGAAGGTGATGGATCGAAGAATTTATAGTTTATTTCTTGATTTTTGGAACACTTTGGAATTTTTTTGATATCATCTTTATGAGCACAAGGACACTTTATCAGACTTTTTTTCATTATATTGAATTATTATATTATTTCACTATTGTGGGACTATAATACAATGAGAGTGTTATCAATCTTAGTGGCACTCATGGGATAATTTATGCACAGGAGCACTTTGTTATAATGTTTTAAGGCACTAATTTGCATAAACTTTGAGGATTTTTGCACATGAATTGTATATGAATATATAATTATCAGTAAGGAAACAGTGGGGGAGAGCTGCACTCAGGTTTTGATCTCAATTACCCAATGGCCAACTCTGGAAACCTCACTTTTTTGTCACCGGCTAAACCACTGGCATTGTATATCTCATGCAGTGCCAGTGCGGTGCATTTTATGTGGGGAAAACAAAAAGACCCTTTTTTTCACCATATCAGGAACCACATTTCCCTGATTTTCAAGAAAAGAATGGAGACCCCTATCAGTAGGCATAGTGGCCTTCACCATGGCTTCGACCTGTCCAGGATGCAGTTTGTTGCCCTAGACCATGTTCCCCCACGTGAGAGAGGAGGGGATCTTGACAGGAGGTTCCTGCAGATTGAGGCCAAGTGGATCTATCAATTGTCTGCTACAAAATATCTGGGCCTCAATGACACCATGGGGGTCATTTACTATAGCGCAGTTAGGGGCAAAATTACTGCGACTCTAGGTAAAATTACCGCAATTCACGGTAATTACCGCCGGCGGCAAATAAAAAAACCCCAAAATACAAATCCCAAACTCAAATTCACTATAGCTTCAAGGTCACAGATAATGCCCAAATCCTTACTCTAGTCAGGACCTGGAGTTGTGCAAATAGAAATAATGTTTAGAGCATGAGAATGATCCCCTAAATTGTACTAAAATATGCGATATATTGTTTAAAGATAATCTGGTTTTAAACTGTGTGGAAAAAGTGATTTCTACACTGAAATATCTTTAAAAGTCTGAGAAGAGATAAATTCCCCATCACTTTACATTTAGGTGCTCAGCACAGCTGAGCACAACTGAGCATGCTCAGACACAATACAACTCGGGTTTAACTCTCATGGATTAATTCCATGGAGGTATAGTAAATACCAAAATGAGAGCTGTTTTACACTGCTTTTTTTGGGAGTGAAGATGAGAGTTATGTAGCCCAATGCAAGTTTCAGCCATTGATTCTAATAGTGCAATTGTTATTTCCCCCAAATAAATCCTGTTGAGATGAAATGTATCTTTCTCTCAAAGAAATTGTCCTGGAAACAATGTTGCTTCTTCATCATCTATTTTGTTTTTAAGAATGCTAGAATGTGTACGGTTTTCATGTTTTGGTAAAATATTTTTTTTCTCTGTAACTTTCACTTGTTGATATCTATCTCACAAAAATATTTCGCCAAACTCACACAGGTGTCTTTACAAGAAATGTAATAAAATAGCCAAAACCCGCGCTCACTCTAGAACAGGCTAAGATTATAAAAGCATGAATAAATGTATATCTAATTAGATATGGCAGCACGCATAAACAACAGATCTATATTGTCTAAAAGTTCACTGGAATATATATGCAGCGCCTGGGATTGAGAAGAAAAATGTCCTAAAAAGGGTCAAAATGACATTCACATATTCTTAAGGACGAAAGTTCATCTTGCTAAATGATCTCAAATATTTCACAAAATCGGTATAATAATCCACAGAAATCCGCGATTTTTAGGTAATAGATGTAAGCTTACTAGATTCTGGTAGTACATGCGCAGAGTTCAAATCCAAACTGGATGGTCACTCTCATGGATATCCAGTGGTGAGGAGGGGGAGATATCTTGTCCAGATATGGCGTTTCCGTTCCTTATGATTCCACCTACCAGGAGAGGTAAGGGAACCCAACGCGTTTCGGCTCACAAGCCGTCATCATACCCTAGATGACGGCTTGTGAGCCGAAACGCGTTGGGTTCCCTTACCTCTCCTGTCACTTTGTATAGAGCTCTTGATTTATATACACAACGTGAGTATTTTTAATCTATGATTTGGATTAAATTCTTTTAAACGATATCACACGATTGCGGATCTTTTCTTGCTTATATATCTGTGGTATACATCGGATGAGTCCCTGAAACGGAGATGTGAGGAATTGGAGCTATTCTCTTCCCCATCCCTGCCCCTCCCTCGGTAGAGTGTCCCACCAGGATCCAGTAAATCACAGGATTGAGGAGTCCTCTAAGTGGAATCATAAGGAACGGATTTCTGTGGATTATTATACCAATTTTGTGAAATATTTGAGATCATTTAGCAAGATGAACTTTCGTCCTTAAGAATATGTGAATGTCATTTTGACCCTTTTTAGAACATTTTTCTTCTCAATCCCAGGCGCTGCATATATATTCCAGGTGTCTTTATAAACCACAAACAATTCCATTGCTTCTGCAAACGTAAAGGGTCACAATTTTATATTTTTTATTATTTAAAAATTATCCTAATTTGAGCTAAAAAATGTGTTATGTGTACCAACATCAGAAATAAAAATGTAATTTCCAAAAATCAGAGGGTAACATCACTATTATACACTGAGAGCACCAAGAACCACCAAATATCACAGAATAAATTGAAAAAGAATAACTCCTGACTAATGTAATTCCATCACCTATATGTCCAAAGAAATGCAGTATATATGAGTAGGAAGGTTTTATCTGTATCAGCTCTGTGGCTCACAGCTGCCTAAAAGAACTAAATTCCTGGGTTCAAATCCCAAACACGCCACTTCATGTAGAGATGTTGTTTGTTCTCCCTATATTGGTAAACATAACTTGTGGCTCAGAGCCTTACATAAATGATGTCTAAATGTAGTATTTATGTGTAGGAGGGTTCCACCACCATTGCAAATCTTGCCAGATAGCCAAAAGTATTGGGACGCCTGCCTTTACACGCACATGAACTTACTTTAATGGTATCCCAGTCTTAGTCCATAGGGTTCAAATTTGATTTGGCCCATAGAGTGCACAAAGCAAAGTCCATAAAGACATGGATGAGGGAGGTTGGGGTGGAGGAACTTTGCTGGCCTGCACAGAGTCCTGACCTCAACCAGATAGAACACCTTTTGCTTGAATTAGAGCAGAGACTGCGGGCCAGGAGTTCTCATCCAACATCAGTGCCTAACCTCGGAAACGTACTTCTGGAAGAATGGCCAAACATTCCCATAGACACAGTTCTAAACCTTATGGACAGCCTTGCCAGAAGAGTTGAAGCTGTTATAGCTGTAAAGGGTGGGCCAAATCAAATTTGAATCCTATGGCCTAAGACTGGGCTGCCATTAAAGTTCATGTGCATGTGGGGGCGTGGCCTGGAGCACGATGGAGTAGGTCGCAAGTAGAGAGAGCTCTGCACTAAACTATTCCTGTATCTTATATCCTTAGAACCAAATACACACACACACACTCGTGTTTGTTTGACCTTTGTGGCGCACACCCTAATGCAATAGGCTGCACCCACCTATGGCGCTAACTGAAAATAAAACACAAATCTGGTCTAAATTGCCCCTGGGAGTAATGAGCAGGATAAATATAATAAAAATTATCTTATTGCCTAAGATATTATATCTGCTTTGGCATGCCCCACTATATGTCCCCCTCAAATTCTTTAAAATACTAGAGTCTATACTAAATTCATTTGTCTGGGGACACGGAAGACACAAATTGTCCTGGATAGTTCTGAATAATCCCATGTCCCTAGGAGGAGCGGCAGTGCCCGATTTTCGCGACTACTATATAGCCTCTCAGCTGTCCCACCTATACTACTTTACTAAAACTGAACGCCAAAGATACCAATCCCTAGTATGTCACTGTCCTGAACACCCTGCCCACACTCCACTACAAACAATACTTAGAGGTCATTCGCGGTAGCCCCCCTCCGACTTCAATGAGGGAATGCTCACACATCACGGTAGGATATGCACCACTGCGCTTCGTAAGGCAGGCACCCTACAGACCCATTCACATACCCCACTATGGTACAACACCCACCTACCAGAACTTTTAACAATTCCAGACCCCAGTATATGGATAGCACGGGGCATACTCTATGTATACCACGTCATGACTAATGGGGGCCACAAAACGTTTCAGAGTTTAAAAGAGGAATTTTCTCTCCCTTATCATTTTCTGTTTCGATACCTACAACTCCGCCATGCTTTGCAGGCTCAATTCTTGACCTCCTCTCCATCTTTGGACACCTCTCCTCTCCTAAATATAATTTTGGACTCAGAACCTACTAAACTGATATCGACCCTCTGCTCTACACTCCCACAAGAAACAAAAATAGCATACGGAGCTAAGCTCAAATGGGAGGCTGTGGTAGGATAAGGAGAGAATGATGATTGGGAGGAGATCATGACTAATATCAAACTGGTGTCCCCCAAAGTATCAGACAGACTGACTCAAATGTGTATAACAAATCAAGCATACCTTACTCCTGAGAAGCTCGCCCGGTTCCAACCCACTCGCAGTCCACTGTGCCCAATGCAGGTACTTTTTACCATCTGCTACGGTCTTGTCCAAATATACAGACATATTGGATTCAAATTGTCCACTTTCTGCATGATGTTATGGAGTCTCATGTCTCCCTCGATCCAAATCTATGTTTGCTTAGTCTACATCCAGATCTGGAGATTGACAAATTTCTGACTACATTTCTCAACGAAACGTTGTTTACTGCCAGGAAAACAATCGCTCGGAACTGAATGAGGGCCCAACCTCCTACCATTCAGGATTGGAAACAGGAAGTTAATGTTACTCTAACCTATAAAAAAATAATATACATGAATAGAGGTTGCCCTCTCAACTACTCTAAAGTTTAGGACAGATGGCTCTCGGATGGTGAGACATGCGACTGATAGGTCACATTGATGGTGTAACGTCCTGTATAATCTATGATCTAAGTTTAAAAGTTGACTCTGATTGCTTCCTTTTTGTGGAACTACTGCTGTTCTATATTCTCTGCTTGAAATGCGAATATTATCTCTAAAAGTTCTTGTATGTAAAACGATGGATCGCAATCTAACTTTGGTGGTCTTTATTTTGTACTCTGTAACCATTTTTTTGCTGATAGAGGCAAAATAGTGGTTACTGTTATGTGTGCAATAAAACGCTTTTTGTACAATTAAAAAAAAGTTAATGTGCATGTAAAGGTAGGCGTCCCAATACTTCTGGCTATCTGGCAAGATTTGCACATAAATACTACATTTAGACATAATTTATGTAAGGCCCTGAGCCACAAGTTATGTTTACCATTATAGGGAGAACAAACAACATCTCTGCATGAAGTGGCATGTTAGGGATTCAAGCCCAGGAACTAAGTTATTAGGCAGCTGTGTGTTACTCTGAGTCGCAGAGCTGATACAGATAGAGCCTGGAGGACCTTGACTGGTCTGCACAGAGTCCTGACTTCAACACAACAGAACACCTTTGGGATGAATTAGAGTGGAGACTGCAAGCCAGGCCTTCTCATCCAACATCAGTGCCTGACCTCACAAATGCACTTCTGGAAGGATGGTCAAACATTCCCATAGACACTCCTAAACCTTCTGGACAGCCTTCCCAGAAGAGTTGAAGCTGTTATAGCTCCAAAGGGCGGGCCATCTTTATACTGAACCCTGGGCTGCCATTATAGTTCATGTGTGTGTAAAGGCAGGTGTCCCTATACTTAAGACAATATATTGTATATTGCTTGTGACACTGAGCATGGCTATGGACCTAGGGCTGGTTCACACCTCAGAGATGCCCAGTACATGGGTGAGGCTGCTCGCTGGCTAAGTAGCTAGCAATTCTGCCTAACAGCACTTGGGTTGCTGGTTCATATCCCCAACATGCTGTGTGGGTTTCTCACAACAATCCAAAGACATGCGGGCATTTTATTTGTCTCCTGTCAAAATAGTCTCGTATGTAAGCAAGTTATTTTTGAACTCTAGGCCCCATACACACTATTAGATTTTCTCAAGATTTTTGTCTTCAGATTTACCAAAACCATATAATATGAGGTCAAACCTTAAGATTTTCAATTTGCATGCAATCAGGCAGGCCTTGCACTACATGGCAGTAATGACGACCGTGGAGTCGAAACACGTAGGGTCTGGTTCCCCTTCTGTCACAAGAGATGTTTTATCTGAAGAGCTCTTATATACATGTCCTTGAGTAAGTTTTTAATTCTTTTCACCCAATAAATTATTCAAACGGTATTACACTATGGTGGGTTTTTTCTCTCTCCCACTATACATGTGGATCCTGGTGCATAGCCCAGTAGCCTATTTTTCCTACCAGAGTGACCTACATCGACCTATCAGCAGTGATTTATGGATGAGTGAGCCCACACGGAGGATACGTGGGTTATGCTGAAGACGTCGGTCCCTGGATACTTTTTGCCATAAATCTACCAGAATCTGGTAAGCGCATACCCCTCATTCTTTTGGAGGATTCTTCTCTTTTTTCTCCTTATCAGCACAGATTTCATATTTGAACAAATTGCATACTTGTTTATGGTGGTGCATCTTGGATACATACCATTTGGCGCTGCTATTTTACTGCCATGTGACCTATACAAATTGATCTCTTTATTGTGCGAGCTGCCAGTAGTCATTTTTTCCATTTATCATATATATCTATTTGGGTGAGCGCGGGACTTTTGTTTATTTATTGCACTACATGGTTTTGGTAAATCTGAAGGAAAAAATCTGCAGAAAATCTAATAGTGTAGATTGGAAGCTCATTGCATCCAGGGACTGATGTTAATGATTGTTAGCACTAATCATGCCCAGGGACTTGGACCTTTAAAATTGCAGTGTTTACATCGCACAGGTACATATGCTTAGAAAACTGTTGCTTGGTTTATGTGCATGCTAATGGACTTAGATCTTTGACCTGAACTTGGAGATTTGATGCACAAGGCAATGGCTAACGCAGTTGCAAATTATATGATGTTTCTGTTCATCTGGTGCAATGAGTGTAGAGATAAATGAAGAGACAGATTGAAAGATACTGGTGGGCCTGTACTTCTATTGGCAGTGTGTCAGCGTGCTTTCAATACAGCCTTTCTTATATAAAACACTGCAGTGGGGGGGTTGGCTTGGCCTAGGAAGAGGCCATCTTATTTGTTGTGATTTTTGGGGGAGAAGGACTGATATTGGGCATAATGACAAACACCCCACTAGGGCTGTTTGGATGTTTGTTTGCTGAAATTCCTGTGCATTATGTCCATCCAAAGTTTATGTTGCCCATGCTATCAATGTTATGTTATTATGCGCTAGGGGTGACCCCATGCGTTTTATTTTAGCCATTTTTTTTACCGGAAATTTTTTTTGGTTTACATTCAGCTATCAGCTTTCACGTTAGCATGGTTGTTACCATAATATTAATACATCAAGTGCAAAACATTATTGTATCGAATGAAAAGATTCCAACATTCATAATTGTTGTTTCTATGTGAAATGATGTGTAGCTCGGTAGCGTGGTAGAGTAGTGGTTTGTTGGCTGTCTTCCAAGGTTGAAAGCACAAGTTCTAATCCCACAGATGTTGTCACTTTCTGAAAGCTTGTATTGTGCTCAGCATCATATGCTGAAGATATGCAGATGCATGTGTGCCAATGCACTTAACTTTGATTGCTTTCATACTATGAACCAACGATCAGCCCCATCGATTTACATCGCTATTTTGATGTGGAATACTGTTGTTATGGAAGCAGATAGCTACCATAACCCCTGTATTCTCTGAATCAGCGGGTGGCTGGCTTTCTGATAAAAGTGGTCTCTGTGGGGGATTCACCGCAAGATCCGGTCATCTGTGCCGCTTACCAGGA
>BLSH010198540.1:94735-119708 GCA_018402905.1 Glandirana rugosa
GTGACTGCGAGTAATTGCGACTACGTTTTACGGTTGCTTTAGCGCAAAGACTGCGGCTAAAAAGGGACTACAGCCAGGGCTGCAATGTCAATTAAATAAATTAAGCAGGCACACATACCCCGGAATTACGATGTCTTATGTCTCTCCAAAATGTGAAACAACACAAGTAAACCATACCTACCTATGGACTCCCTTAAGGTCTAGGTGGCGAGAGGTCCTTTCCGTGAGCGAGTTTATAGCGAGGAAAGACTGAGAAGAGGTACAGAGGAGGTAAGTACTACTCTAGATGCTAGAACGAGTGGGTACACCAGGGACGTTTATAATCTGTATATTTCCATAGGTGAAAATTTTATTTTAAACGTACCGGTAGGTAGTTTAGACGTAATTCTAAGCAAAAAAATCATGATTCTCATTTTATCCAGAATCGTGTAGCTTTAGTGTACAGTACATGCAGATTTGATGGATGGCCATGCAAATTTTATTTTAAAAGTGGATACCTTTATATGTCTAATATTTGCAGGGACCACATGGGTGAGCAAGATCGTAGATCTCATCATGAATGGAGGAGACATGGAGAAGAGTCAGAAAGGAGCGATATTTGAGCGAGTGCCTTTCCTGGAGAGCGGTGGATCTGGAATTCCCTCAGGTATCCATCCATACCAAATGAACACAACAAAGTGTAAAACCTCTCTGTATTCTGTAGCATTAAGGCCCCATACACACGGACGAATTAAATAAATTAACTGTAACGTCGGGACCGACATCAGGGAAAAATCGGCGTCAGAAACGCGATTTCGTTGGCATTTTGCATCAGCGTTAATGAGCGTCAGTGCTACATTGCGTTTTGTTAAAAAAAAAACATTCCTCTGCTATTTTTTAACCTAAAAACACTGGTTAATGCAGCTGCAGCGTTAATGCACATTAGTGAGCGTTTTGCCGGCTCAGCGTCAAACCCAGGAACGACCCGGACGTGTTCGGTCCTTTAACCCTGAGTTCGTAATTTACAATTCACAATCAACTGAACTTCCTCTTTATACGCTCGTAACACGTCACTACGTTCGCATTTGTCGAACGATAATTTTACTACCGTCAGTACAAAGGACAAAATCATGGACAGCCGATTTTGAGAAAAGTTGGACGTGCGGTCGTAGTATAATTGCATTGTGTATATGAAGCCAGCCAGTGTCAGTTAGTTCCAGATTGCATGCCACACTGTCACAGTCACACTATAACTGCCATTACTAGTATAGTATCTGTACGGATCAGTATCTTGATCACAATTAGAAGTATAGTAGTGTCCCAAAACGTAGTGTTATCAAGATCAGCCCGGATCACTGCGGATCAGTATCTTGATTATGATCAGAACTATACTAGTGTCCCCAACAGTGGCGAGTGGTGTATAAGGGGCGCTTGGGTGCCGCCTCCCCGCTGGCTAAAAAAAAAAAAAAAGTCAGCTCCTACAGTCCCCCCTGTAGGAGGTGCCGGTACATTGACTTTCTTTTTTTTTTTTCCGGCTCCTTGGACATAGTCTGATTGGCTGCCCTGTGATTGAATGCGGTGGCCGGGGGCCGGTCACTGTGGCGGCGGACGTGACTCCCGCTCCCACAGAGACCCTGACCGGTGACCGACAGACTGATGGGGACAGCCGCTCTCCACATGCCGAACTCTGCAGACTGACAGCCGATCTCCACATGCCGAACTCTGAAGACTGACAGCCGCTCTCCGCATGCCGAAGTCTGCAGACTGACAGCCGCTCTCTGCATAGGTAGGAGGGGTCAAAAAGGAAGGGCGGGGCCTTGCGCCCCCCATAAAATTTCACCAGCCGCCACTGGTCCCCAATCACTGCTAGCACTGCTTTGGGGGTTTTGTTACATTTTCTGTATAAAATTTTTTTAAAAACAGCAGTGATTATATACCACCAAATAAAAGCTCTATTTGCGTGAAAAAAAAAATGCTAGAAATTTATTTTGAATGCAGTGTTGCATGACCGTGCAAATGCCAGATAAAGTAGCACAGTGCTTGGGGGCGTGACCGGATGAAGGAGTGAGCGAACGAGTGTGCGGCTTCTCCTGCCTCGCCTCCCATGGATCCTGAGCATGGACTGCTCTGAACCAGGACGCTGCAAGGAGGGAGAGGGGAACTGGCAGACAGATTCAGAGCTGTGGCGGTGACTGGCGGACTCCCAATCCCGCTGTCAAGGCGCCTGGGGAAGGTGAAGCTGCTGCGGCGGGTGAGCCGCGCTTTGGAAGCCCTGAGAGCGGCTGGTTGATGACACAGCACCCGGCCTGCCTTCCCCCTCCAGATGGTGGGGGGATTGAGGAGGGGTGGAGGTGAGGCTGTGCGGCCCGAATCCTCAGCAAGATCGTTTTTTCGGCTCGGCTCACAGGCAGCAGTAGGATATAGGGTATGATCCACCTGAAACGGCATTGAGTGTGTCTAACCAAGAAGCACCAAACCGTGAGTAACAAGGCTTTAGCCTGAACTGTCCATATCATTTGAACTTAAGGCCGCTGTTTTAAGTGCATATACCGGTGCCCATTGGTGTCAGACTTTGGCTACCTGTGTTGGCTGGGTCGCTCGGCTTCTCCGCCCTCTGGCCCATCGTGGATGTGGAACTTCTAGACGCTGGGCAGCGCCTGTTGCCGTGGGGAGAGTGTGCAGGAACTGGGTGGGACACTTATTTTATTTGCTGGCGCACCTCATCAAAATATCTAGGATTTCAAATTGCGCCACATTGCACCTGGACTTTTCTTTTCTCACTCTCTCTTCTCCTCCTTTGGGCATAGACTGTTTTTTTTGTTTTTTTTGTTTTTTTGGTTGGTAATCCCCCTGGCTTGTTCCTTTTTGGCTGCTTGGATTGACTCAGGGAGGAAATGTAATCCTATATAGCGGACATAGACCAATATGGTTAAAAAGGGAGAGGATGCAGGCCCACAAGACTTGAATAGTTCACAGAAATCAGTCAAGGACATACCTTAAGTGGCCCAGACAACTGCGGCCAAATTAGAGAAATTTGTTCATACCCCTGCCAAATCTCCGGCTAAGGGGGACAGCAACCCCAGGCCAAGACGCAACAGGGTAGCAACTCTGGCAGGAAAAGCCAGGACCAACCAACTTGAAACCGTGGTCCAGAAACCAGTGTGGCTGATGTCCCTGGGAAGGGTAACTCTGATCCGTCCACCAGTTTGTCATCACCGGTATCTCCAGGAGGACCTTCATTGATGGAAGTTTTGCAAGCAGTAAACGCCTACAAATCCACCCTATGCGAGCTTTTTGAGCAAATGAGGGGCATTAGGGAAGAGGTTTTCCATGTCCGTCATGATATCCAGCAGATACAGGAGAGGACTGTAGCGGTAGAGGAAAGGGTCAGTATTCTGGAGGACGAATTCAACCCAATTACAAACACACTCCAGGATTTGAAAGAGAAAGTGAATGTGTACACTTGCAAAGTTGATGATATGGAGAACAGGCTTCGGAGGGATAACATCAGAATAGTAGGTATGCCCGAGCAGAGTGAAGGCCCAAATCCTGTGGCATTTTTGGAAAGTGGCTTAAAGACTCTTTGGGGGAGAACGCCATGTCCCCCCATTTCTTTATAGAGAGGGCTCACAGGATGCCCTCCTGCCTGTCCCCGGTGGGGGGCCACCCTAAACCTTTACTGGCAGGTTAGGTTAGGGAGGGAGGGTAGGGAGGAGAGGGAGGGTGGGATTTTGGGGTGTATGCATGGGAGTTTGAAGACTGAGTTGTGTGTCGTCTGCAAGGGAAGGTTAGTAATGGGAGAAATGGTTCACAAGGAAGGTCAGATCTGTATATTTTATGTTTTCTTGTCACATTTAATATTTTTTGCACTACTAAGAAGGGGAAATGCTACTGCCCTTCCTGAAACTTGTTTCTCACCACAGACAGTACTAAGCATAGAAGGATGGGCACATAGGGATATGCATATAGATTTTTTATAAGTTGGACGTACATTATTATTACTACCACAGTGGGCTTTGCCCATGTTTTGTTGTTTTCACTTGAAATTATCCTAGAACCGTCTATTCCATTTTTTCCCCGGTTCATGGAGGAAGTGGGGTGGATGGACATTTAGCGGTATCGGAACCCCGAGGCCCGACAATTTTCCAGCCAATCATTTACATACGCCACCCTCTCTAGGATCAATTTAGCTTTGGGAAACGAGAAGGCTTCACATATAATTAATGATATCCTTTATATGCCCAGGGGTCTGTCAGATCACTTTCCTCTGTTGTTCTCCGTGATTCTGGAGGGTCAGCAGGTCAAAAGGAACTGGGAACTAGCCCCATACTGGCTGGAACAGATGGATGGGCCTGATGGAATACAGAGAGCAATAGAGGAGTTTATAAAGATCAATACAGGCACAGCATAGGTAGAGATGACATGGGACACGTTGAAACCATACCTCCAAGGCATACTGATACAGCAGGTTGCCAGGATTAAAACTGAGTTGAAGAGATAGGAGGAGACAGTCAGGGAGGAGGTGGAATGGGCTGAGGACCAGTATATTATAGACCCAACCATAGAAAACTATAAGATCTCAATAGACCGGCAACAGGCATATAGATCAGCACTACTCAAGAGAGAGGAGAACAGGAGGTTGTCTGCGAGGCAAAAGTCATTTGTGGAGGGGGAGAGTGTGGGCAGAACCTTGGCCTCTTTGATAAGGACCAATTCTCCTGCCAACACTGTCCCGTTAATACGGGTTTCTGGGGGAGGGATCACCTCGCACCCACACGAGATTGTGGAGGAATTTAGAAAGTATTATGAGAACCTCTACAGGGCCCAGGATCAGGGACAAGCTGGGAGAGTGGGGGATTTCCTGGGGGGGTTGAGGTTCCCCACTCTCTCAGACGAGGAGTGGGAGGAGCTGGAGGCACCTATAACCTTAACAGAGATACAAATGGCGGTGAGGGAGATGGCGGGGCAAATGTCCCCTGGCCCAGATGGGCTACCGATCGAGATTTACAAGCGGTATGGAAATATGTTGCTCCCGGAGTTCCTGAAGGTGGCACAATGGGCTATCAACAATGGGAGAATTCCCCCCTCAATGAGGGAGGCCACAATCATAGTCCTTCATAAAGAAGGTAAAGACCAGCTGGAGACATCCTCATACAGACCGCTATCACTGTTGTGTTCTGATATTAAAATCCTAGCGAAAACTCTGGCCAGCAGGTTAAACAAAGTCATTCAGAGACTTATCCACCCGGACCAGTCTGGATTTATCCCCAATAGATCTACTAGTATTAACATTAGACGGGTATGTTTGAATTTACAGATCAAAGCAAAAAACATAGGTTCCAGAGCTATTATCTCCTTGGATGCTATTAAGGCATTTGATAGCTTGGATTGGGGATATCTTGGGCGAGTCCTGGAGGAATTTAAGTTCCCATCTTTATAGGCTGGATCAAAGCATTATACATTGATCCCAGTGCTAAGGTTCAGATTAATGGGGTGTGCTCCAGGGGGTTTTGGTTGGCGAGGGGGACGAGACAGGTGTGCCCATTATCGCCCCTGCTCTTCGCCCCTTGCAATTGAGCCCCTGGCGATAGCAATAAGAGCATCTGGGGATCTCAATGGCTTTCAGAGATCCTTCGGAGAAGAGAGAATCCCCCTTTATGTGGACGATGTGCTACTGTTCTTGGGGGACTCCCAAACCTCACTCACATCAGCAATCCAACTGGTCGAGGACTTTGGGTCCTTCTCTGGGTTGCGCATAAATTGGGAAAAGACTTTATTGATGCCGGTCGACCCCCTAAGTGCCCCACTTCCAAGTACCGCAGCAAAGATAATGATAGCGGACAAGCTGAAATATCTAGGCATTGTATTTACAAAAGTTTTATGGAGGATAACATGATTCCGCTGCTAAATAAGTTTAAGAGCAAATGAGAGATTTGGAAACATCTGCCCCTTTCTTTGGGCGGGAGGTGCAATTTGATTTGAATGGTATGGCTCCCGCAGCTGTTACATATACTTCATAACTCCCCAATCTGGATCCATAGGTATTGGTTCCAGGGAATTGATGTGCTGTTTAGGACACTGATCTGGAAGGGGCGGATATCCAGGATATGCTTGAGCACCCTTCAGCTCCAACTAAAGGGAGGGAATTATTTCCTGGCAGCTCAGTTACAACACCTGGCTGGGTGCGGGAGGAATGGCGGGTCAGATGGGAATAGCCGGCTGATGCTGGAATGCACGCCACATGGGGCGATTGTGGAGGCATTATAGGCTCAGTACTTTGCACCTGGGGTTCCAACTCTAAAATCGGCCATGAGGATCTGGTCTCAGGTCAAGAAGCAAATGGGCTATAATGGCCTTCTGGAAAACACTCCCCTTTGGGATAGCAACCAGTTAAAGGAACTGCAAGAAATAGGTACGATATGGGAATGGAAGAACCGAGGCATCACCTATGTCGTTCAACTATATACAGAGGGCCATATGAAATCATTCACCGAGCTAAGAAAGGAATACGAGATTTTGAAACACTCCTTTTACAGATACCTACAGATTAGGCACTCTATGACTAAACAGTTCGAAAATCTTGAGGTAGAATTGGGTGTTATGCCCATCCTTCAAACTGTGATAAAAACAAGCTGTAGCAAAGATCTAATATCTAAATTGTATCCGAGTCTGGAAACCGGGATGAGAGCACAAAGGGTAATCCTCTCCCTGAAAGCAAGGTGGGAGAGAGATATAGGCCCCATGACCGAGGAACAATGAAGCGATGTTCTGGGGAAATGCCTACAGGCATTGATGGCCCCCTCTCAGAGAGCCTCGCAACTCTTTCTGTTGCACAGGGTGTATTACACCCCTCAAAGACTCTACAGTTTCAGAGACAAGATGACACGTGCCCTAGGTGTCTGAATACGGGTGGTCTCCTGCATATGATGTGGAGGTGTCCGAAATTGTACAGATATTGGGAGGGGATAGTAAATACTATCAATTCAACATTCAGAGTCAATATAGAACCAGAGGCCAGACACTGTATATTGAGCGGTGCAGGAGGACCCATACAGCCCATAATTCAGAGCTGTCTCTTCCAAGCAAGGAGACTGATAGCTCAAAAATGGCAGGCGTCGACTGGAAGAATGGAAAAAGACTATAGACCAAACATTGTGGAAAGAAAGGGGAATATACATAAAGAGAGGGAATTTTGTTAAATTTAAAAAAAGATGGGATCCCTGGCTAGCGAGTAGGGGCTACCCCCCTTGAGACGATGCGCAGCCCGAAACTCAGACACAAATGAGATGTAGGAAGGACGAATGCAAATAAGTTGAGTAGTGGGAAGGAAGAGGAAGTAGGTCTAAAGCTCCGACACTTAGAATGTGTGTGTATGTATGAGGTAAGAGTGGGGGGAGGCTGGGGATGTAACGAAGTGTCTTGTACACTTTCCCTTATCTGGCTTTTTTTTTTCTTTGTCCTCCCTTCCTTTGTATTCGCTTGCACTCTTGAAAATTTATATAAAGCCTAAATATAATTAATAATAAAGCAAGAAATACCACAATGATGTGACCAAGGAAGGGCTTTCCAATAAGTGATAAGCCGAAAGTGATCTCCCGAAGAAGTTAGCTGAGTGGTAAAAAAAAGTAGCACTGTGCTGAATAGCACAAAATGGCTCGGTCATGAAGGGGGTAAAATCTTCCGGAACTAAATATGCTGATTATGTGGGGACGTTTCAACGTCCTGTATTTTTTCCACTGAAAAAGGAGGGGTGGATGATGGCGCTATTTCTGCCTTGTCCAATCAGAGAATGAACAAGGGAAGCCCTAGCAAAATCAAGAATAGAATTGAAAAAATAGTTTGCATGTTTCTTTTTTTTTTTTTTTTACAACGGTCTCCACCATTGTAATTGCTAAATATATTACTAATAATTTTACTAAAAGTAATATTTTTATATGACTGCCCTGTGTGGTCAGAGAGGAAAGTTTTTCTCTTTGGGTGGTTGAGTTGGCTCTAGTCACCCAGAGGAGTTATGTTTTGTCCTCCCTTAAATAAAAATTTCTGGAGCTGGCGAGAGTTGGAATTTTATGGAATAAATTAGCAATTACTGGATAGTTTTTTTTTCTCCCATTTCTTTTTTACTTTCAGTTTTCCTTCTAATCTTTTTTCTTCCCTCCAGCAACTGAGATCCTGAACAAAATGGACTCACCACGTGTGATCAAGACCCACCTCCAGGCAGACGTTCTTCCGAAGAGCTTCTGGGAAAGGAACTGCAAGGTTTCCTAGTTTTATTTGAGTATCTGCCATAATTTGTATTTTGAAGTTGTTTGAATCTGAGTTAGTTATAAGTTAACATGCAGCGCTCACCGAAATCGGTTCCCTGGGTGATAGACCATCTGAGTGGATTGTTAATGACTGTATATAATGGCTCCCTCCCCCTTAAGTTGTAAGGATGCTAATGCTGTGGCTTTGTGGCATAGAAGTTTTTGGAGTGCTGTTAGCCTTTCCAGCAGACAGTAACAACTCCTCCCAGTGATAGGCAGCTGTTAGTATACTATTAATATAATTCAGAACTGGCTATCTGGGTGATGTATTGATAGGACCTGTGAAGTAACTAATTTCACGCACTGATTAACTCTTTCCAGCCCAACGCATGCCATTATAAATTCTACATTACTTACCTAAGCTCCTGAGGAAGCATATTTGTGTGTAGCACACTCTAAGAGTAGGAAAGAACATATTATGGCCAGGATTAACCTGAGTCATTAAATTGGGTCAGGGTTACTAGAGGCCAGGGCTGGATGACTCATCTTGGAAGCTCTCTGGTGCCTCCCTTGGTGTGTGGAAGGTTGAATAACCTTCTAGAACTAGAGGATGGGGGTTAGGAAGAGCTCAAATGAAAATTTATTGGGCCTCAGCCAATCTCCAGTAGTGGGCTGGCAGGGCACTGGGATAACCCCATAAATAGACATGGGCCGTGCCAAAAAGGGGAGTCAGGTGGAATATGGAGATGAAGTGCTGAGAACTGGCTGTCGGTAGCCCTTGAGGTAACCCCTTGCCGGGGAGGGGTGATACCTCGGGCTGAAGGCCCGGGGTAGCTGGCCTAGAAGGATCCCACCACAGGAGGCAGTTGGAAAAGAGCCTTCAGGAGAGACAGTGGGACAGAGCAAAGACAGACAGTGAGTAGAGATCAGCACTGAGCAGGGACAACACAGGGGGGAGACTGTCAGTGGAGAGACTTGAGACTATGAGGACAGCAGTGGGCGTAGTCCTCATCCTTGCCCTGGGGAACCTCCATGGAAGTGTGCCAGTTGGGCAGGACTGGGGTAGAAAGTCAGTCAGGAGGGCTGGGAGGAAGATCAGCCAGGAGTGGTTGTAAGCAAGTGGAGCTGGGATCAGTGGCCACAAGGGAAGCAGAAAGAGGAATGTCATGCTGTTTGGTCTCTACATTACTTTGTCAATGGACTGAGAGTTCCTGCTTGTAATGGGCCTTTGCTAAGCTAACAAACAACTGTTAGCTCCCCTAAGAGTGAGCAGCAGGTGCTTTACTCCGAAAACCAAGTTTGAGCAGGAGGAAGTAAAAGTGGACTTTTTGTAAATAGGGAGGAATTGTCCCTTTGTGCATAGTTCTGGACATTTTGCAAGTTGGGCATAATTCCCCACCCCATTCAAGTTATGAACCCCTTATAAAACATCAAAAACAAGCCAAGGACTGATTTCTGTGTAGGAGTGCATGAAGGAAATGCTGTGTGACTGGCTGTGCAGCAGTGGGGACCCGGGACACTAGCTACTCCTGTGGGGGTACTGCTACACTTGCAAAACATGTTGAGCTATAGCAGGCTATCTTGACCTAAGTCAGTTTCTTCTTGACTCTACCAGCTTTCAAGTAACCGGTTGTAATTCCCTTATGGTACTGGTCTGGGTCATCTGAATACGCTAGTAGCCTGTTCTGATTATACTTATTTTAAACCATTGCTTTTATGAATGTTTTTTCATGCATTTATACCAGATGTATTTTTATATTTGGTGCCTATAAAGTACATGTTTTCCAGCTATTCCTTTTGCATAGTAATTAGGACGTGGCACTTTACACAAGTTTTTGTGCACCCACAGTACCACCCTGTGATGGTGTAGTTGTGACAACAGGCCCAGCCCTACCATGGGTCCCAGTGGGCCCATTGGACCCAGGCAGCACTTTGAGAAGGGCAGAAAATTGAACCATCTCTCCTTCTCTTCTATTTACCCAGCAAATTGAAGACCAGGATATTTTTTCCAGCAGTTTTTTGTGTCATGATGACTCCCTGATAAATTTAATTTTAGTTTTAATTATCATGATATAAAATGATGGATGTGGGGGCCTTTTGGTGGAAGTGGTTTTTTTTTGGTGGGGCAGCATTTCATTCTTGGACCCAGACAGCACTATGTCTTGGGCCAGCCCTGTGTGACAATGTGTCTAGTATTCTAGCGAAAACATTTATGGTAGAAAGAAGCATCCGGTACCCCTTCCCTGCCTCGAGATTTTGTCAGCGTTCCATAGCGCAGTCTAGGGTGAGTCGCATTCTAAATAAATTTGGAGAGCAAACGATGAAGTTTCCAAAATTAGAATGATCGTACACTCTTAGCAGCAATAATGGCATTATACTCTGCCCCCAGAGTCATAAACTCAGGCATTTTTTCTGATCCTCTCCATATTTCCAATGGCACACGTCAAGGATGCCCTCTTTCACCACTGGAACACTCCATCCGAACGAATCCCTCTATTTCGGGCATAAAAATCTGCAATTACAAGCACAAAATTGGCCTCTATTCAGATGACGTGATCATATCCATTACCGAACCCACACTCCCACTCCCATAGCTCCATAATAGCGTAAACCTCTTCAGCAAAGCCTCACTATACAAAATCAATTACTCAAAATGAGCCATCTTGAGAGTCAATATAGACACTAATACCAAAAACAGCATTGCTCAAAATACCTCTTTCTCCTGGGCCCCAAACTCGATACTTCCTTACCTAGGTATATCCCTGACCTCGCCCACCTCTCAACTACTTACCCTAAATTTCTCACAACTTTTACACAAATTGCAAAAGACTGCACAAGATTTAAAAACTGTTCAAGCCTCTTGGGCGGATCGTATAGCACTTTCAAAAATGTATCTACTACCGCATATTCTATACAGCTTCCGAACATTGCCTATACCTTTCCTCAGATCTCAGCTCAACAAACTCCAAGCAACTCTGTCTACATTCATCTGGAATGGTAAACACCCTAGACTCAAAAGAATTAGTCTTTACTCGCTGACATCCACTGGAGGGATGGGCGCCCCCTACATCTCAGCTTACTATAAGGCCAACCATACTGGAACAAGCCAGGAGTTGGTGGACCCCAGACACCCAGTTCCCATGGCTACAAATTGAGAAAACAGCTCTAGCAACTCAACTCACACTAGCACTCAGTGCATTGCTCATAGAGAACCATTCACAACACGCTTTTTTATCTACAGTCAACGCCACCCTCAAGACATGGCAAGCTATCCTTCAACTAGCTGGAGGAATTTCCCATGAAATATTACCAGACCTACCTATGCAATCTCTAAAAAATATCTTTCCTGATATTTCACTAACAAACTGGGCACAAGTAGGGATTACTTCAGTTAGCCACCTTCATGACAACTCTGTGTTTCTCTCCTTCCGACAACTACAGAATAAGTTTAATATCCCTTACAATGACCTATTCAAATACTTCAGAATTTGTTCAGTACTCTCCAAATCCATCTGGGAAAGTAACTTCATTTTCTGCCACAGTGCGATTTTATAAGGCAACTAATGACAGGGTTAAATGCAATTCTTATTTTTACAAACTGCTTACCAACCCTGTACCCATCACGAAATCCGATACGATGCTGAAGTGGGAAAGTCAACTGAACTGTAGGTACACACCTCATCAATGGCTCCAAGCTCTCCAACGACCACTAAAATATTCCAGATGCATTACCCACTGGGAAGGGGTACAGAAAATCTTCCACAACTTGAACCTCACTCCAGTCAAACTCGCCAAGATCTACCCAGCATCGCCTGATATCTGCTGGAGATCCTGTGGTCACATTGGATCACCCATGCACATCTAGTGGACTTGCCCCAAACTGAAACCTCTCTAGGTGGTAGTCACCAAATTTCTCTCTGACATTCTCCAAGCTCCAATTTGCCTTTCCCTGCAAATGATACTGATGGGGCTAGATCTCGACCCTTGGCCAAAAGCCTCTCAGTCAATCTTAACACACATTCTTATCTCCATTAGACTATCCATTGCCCAAAAATGGAAAGCATTGGACCCTCTATCTCTGACATAACTGCCTCCTTGAACAATCATTGCCTGATGGAATACATGTTTGCGAAGGCCCACCTCCAGGTCCCCCTATTCCAAGTAGATGGAACCTCTGGCTAAAACACTCCAAGTGCAAACCTCTACCCTGATCTACAAACTTTTTTCAGAGCAACCAGACACTGTTCTAGCCAACAGAGACACCTGCCTAATGATCAAGGACATAATGTGTTGTCCCCCCTACTGGGGGCCTCATGTTGTGTCTCACCTTCAGTTTACCTATCTCCCCTATGCGGAACTGCTAACATGAGTTATACATGTTATGTTGTCCTTACCTCTCTCTATATTACTTACCGGATGTTGAATATGTATAAATTCTTGCAACTGCTGTATACACAATGTTAATGTCATTCAATTCAATAAAATGTGAAGTTTAAAAAAAAAAAAGAATGATTGTAGACGGATGGGAATTGTTTGGAGCAAATAAAGAAAACATGGAATAATATCCATTGAGAACATTGGCTCAGTCGAGCCACAATAAGTGTATTGGCCTATATGAGTCCAAGTCTGCAGGGTTTGTCTTCTTAAATGTATTGCTGAAAACTGTTAACTGAATGTAAACAATAGGGAATGGGATACTCCAAACGCTTGAGCACACCAAGGACACATATTGCTTAAGTAGCAATACTGTAAATTATTTCACAGGCAAAGTCTATGAGTAAGAGGGAGTTTTAGCTCAGTTTGAGGTAGAACAGATCTAAAACCCCTGCAGTTGAAAGACATGAAGAATCTTGAGCAAGTTCAGGGCTAACTGGAACAGTCACCATCCACAGCTGAGGACCATGGAGAATGCATCTCAGTAATGAAGCTCTACTCACAGACCCAAAGAAGAATTTCAGAGGTTGAGGGACCTGTCCATAAAACAAAATTGTCTAGCAGCCAGTACTGAATGGTTCCAGGGGCAAGCTGCCCCCCTGAAATATCAACAGTCCATCCTCAGGGAGCTCAGACCAGGCACGCACTAACTTCTCTGCCCAGGCTTCAGTATATTTACCCCCCTCTCTGACCACCTACTGAGCACACCCCCTTAAGGATTGGTCAGAGGGTAGTAAATATTCAAGCTTAGGATTTGAATTTCCCTACCTCAGACTCTGGAAGTTTCTAAACAGAGCTAGGGGGAAGCAATCAATCCCACAGCCTGTGAAGCCACAACAGACAAAAGCAGACAACCTCACTCCTCTGTGAAGCAAAGTGAGCCAAACACGGAATTTTCCCCTGAACCCCTCCCTACTCTCAACGTAATGAGTTGTTTTCAGCTTTAGATGAGGATGTTTGGGTATACCTTGCGGGGCTTCCATCTTCCCTCCCCTTCCATTTCTCTTATTTTTCGGCTCCGTCTTTTTTCCCTCTTGGGCTTCTTTTGCCCCATTGCCTATTAATTAATGAAAGGCACTTAGGCCATTTCCACCCCCTTGGTCTGCAAGTTGCATTCATCGACCTGAAAGTGCAGTCCCCAGCAAACAAACATCCTCTATGATAGTCCCAGCTGCAGTGGTGTACCTGGCAAAGGGGGGGGGGTCCTCACCAGTATCACCACTTGGAGAGTGCCCTGGTGTGGCCACCTGTGATATATAGCGTGGCAACAGTGTGCAAAGTTGCTGGAACACTATCTTCATTGCGGCACCTAACACTGAAATAAGCCAAAACGGCAGAGAGACCTCCGTGCCTGACTGTTGAACTCCCCTTTGGGCTGGGAGAGTGCTTGGCAAGGAGGAAGTAAACACTGAACAATGAACATTGCTGGAGAAGGTAGGGTATTCTTACAGCCAGCCAGCTACTGACTGCCAATGTTGACAGGGTATCTTCCCTATCACTAACCAACAATAAAGGGGGGATTATTGAGGCCATTTATACCAGTGCTGGGGGTTACTAATACTGCCAATAACACTAATGCTGTAGCTTAGTTTACTCCCTTACAACAAGCCACATACCATGAAGTGTCACCTACTTTATTGGTCATGCTCTCATTAATGTTCTTCTTGATACCTTCAAGGTATCCCTTCAAGGCTGCCACCTATTTGAAACCTGTTTACTTTATACCTTTTGCCTCTTTTTTAAAAAATCTGTGACCTATTGTCGTGGTAAAAATGGGGGCATGATTTTGTGGGTGTGGCTAAATATGAGGATGTGGTTTTGTAGATGTGGTTAAATGGGGGCATGCTCAATAAGGCAACCCTAAATATCATTTTGAAAAAATGACAACCATAGGTTTCCCCATTGCAAGATCTGAATTCCAAAATACCAGACTTGTTCTGATCAGTGGTTTATAGGCTTCAAGAAAGCTTGTCAGAGTAACATTTAAAGTGTAATACTAAGCAAGGCTCAAGTGTGAGTCTTTACCAAGTTATTTGTCTTCCTTGGTCTTGAGAGTGCAATAGTAGTATTTCTATGTGATATTTCTTACATTGAAAGCAGAGGCATAAAAGGCATCACCATTTGTTTCTAGATGATCTACGTGGCTAGGAATTCAAAGGATGTGGCGGTATCATACTATCACTTCAACAGAATGGCCTATAGACAACCAGAACCTGGGACATGGGATGAATATCTGAATACCTACATGGAGGGCAATGGTACGTGAGTCAGTAGTTGGTCTTTTAGAAACTGATAGTTCCCATTAAATGTCCATGTTCTGTATCATGGAATGGACAGACTGGAAAACATGCTTAGGCATTTCGGACACTTTTCTAATGTTCTGTTACTTTTCTTTCATGGCCATTCTCTCAAACATTTCATTTTCGCTTTGTCTGGCAGTTGCATTTGGGTCATGGGCCAAACATGTGAAGGGATGGTGGGAGATGAGGAGAAAACACAAGCTCTTGTACTTGTTCTACGAGGACATGCTGGAGGTAACTTGACTTTGTCTTGCCATCATCTGGAGAACTCTTGACCTAAAACAGTGAACTAAATCTTGTTGACTGTCCATACAACCCTCTCTGGTTAGGACCCAAGACGTGAGATCCGAAAAGTGATGAAGTTCATGGATCAGGAACTTCCTGAAGAAATTGTGGAAAAAATACACAAGAACACTTCCTTCCAGGCCATGAAGGACAACCCCATGGCCAACTATAGTACCTTCCCATTCATGGATCAATCAATATCTCCGTTTATGAGGAAAGGTAAGCCTTAGCAATCTTCCTTACTTTTTTTTGTTTCCTTAATCCTTTATTAAAGTATTGGCAAAATCAACAAAAAAATAAATTCCAAATTAAGTGAATTTATTGCAGAGACATAGAAAGTCAATCTAATAATCCGCATGTAAGCTTGGCTGGAGTAGAAAATCTAAGCACAAGATAACTGTGTCTACCTTTTTATGTGGTCACTGTGCTACTTCTTCTTTGTTCCCCACACTTTCTTGAAGTTCTGCAGGTATATGGTTGGTGCATTGTGCATATGGATAATTAAGTTCAATGTAAAATTATTGGCTTAAATAAAAAAAATAAAGTGTAAAAATACAAAGATAACAGCAAGCAAAATCAATAAATAAACAGCCCTTCAATTATTAAACTTCATCCCATAACAACAATAAACCCACATGTGCAGAGATTATCCTGCTCTGAAAGAACAACCTAAGCACCAGCAGCCTGTAAATAATTGTCACTGGGGTAGATTAACTGAGCAGCTAATGCCAACTATCCTAAACACATTTATATTTCCATCTGACAAGCTATCATAATCAGACAACAAACATATTGTTTAGCAGAATAAAATTACACTTTGTTAGATACCGAAAATGTTGTAGATATATGTTTCTGTTAGGAGGTCTAATATGCCCTATCAGCCTTCTGATGCTTGTAACATACAGTATCTCACAAAAGTAAGTACACCCCTCACATTTTTGTAAATATTTTATTCTATCTTTTCATGTGGCAACACTGAAGAAATGACACTTTGCTACAATGTAAAGTAGTGAGTGTACAGCTTGTATAACAGTGTCAATTTGCTGTCCCCTCAAAATAACTCAGCACACAGCCATTAATGTCTAAACCACTGGTAACAAAAGGGAGTACACCCCTAAGTGAAAATGTCCAAATTGGGCCCGATTAGCCATTTTCCCTCTCCGGTGTCATGTGACTCATTAGTGTTACAAGGTCTCAGGTGTGAATGGGGAGCAGGTGTGTTAAATTTGGTGTTATCGCTCTCACTCTCTCATACTGGTCACTGGAAGTTCAACATGGCACCTCATGGCAAAGAACTCTCTGGGGATCTGAAAAAAAGAATTGTTGCTCTACATAAAGATGGCCTAGGCTACAAGAAGATTGCCAAGACCCTGAAACTCAGCTGCAGCACGGTGGCCAAGACCATACAGCGGTTTAACAGACAGGTTCCCCTCAGAACAGGCCTCACCAGGGTTGACCAAAGAGGTTGAGTGCACGTGCTCAGCATCATATCCAGAGGTTGTCTTTGGGTAATAGGCGTATGAGTGCTGCCAGCATTGCTGCAGAGGTTGAAGGGGTGGGGGGTTAGCCTGTCAGTGCTCAGACCATACGCCGCACACTGCATCAAATTGGTCTGCATGGCTATCGTCCCAGAAGGAAGCCTCTTCTAAAGATGATGCACAAGTAAGCCCACAAACAGTTTGCTGAAGACAAGCAGACTAAGGACATGGATTACTGGAACCATGACCTGTGGTCTGATGAGACCAAGATAAACTTATTTGGTTCAGATGGTGTCAAGCGTGTGTGGCGGCAACCAGGTGAGGAGTACAAAGACAAGTGTGTCTTTCCTACAGTCAAGCATGGTGGTGGGAGTGTCATGGTCTGGGGCTGCATGAGAACTGCCGGCACTGGGGAGCTACAGTTCATTGAGGGAACCATGAATGCCAACATGTACTGTGACATACTGAAGCAGAGCATGGTCCCCTCCCTTCGGAGACTGGGCCGCAGGGCAGTATTCCAAAATGATAACGACCCCAAACACACCTCCAAGATGATCGCTGCCTTGCTAAAGAAGCTGAGGGTTAAAGTGATGGACTGGCCAATCATGACTCCAGATCTAAACCTATTTAGAGTCTGTGGGGCATCCTGAAACGGAAGGTGGAGGAGCGCAAGGTCTTTAACATCCACCAGCTCCTTGATGCTGTCATAGAGGAGGGGAAGAGGACTCCAGTGGAAAACTGTGAAACTCTGGTGAACTCCATACCCAAGAGGGTTAATGCAGTGCTGGAAAATAATGGTGGCCACACAAAATATTGACACTTTGGGCCCAATTTAAACATTTTCACTTAGGGGTGTACTCACTTTTGTTGCCAGCGGTTTAGACATTAATGGCTGTGTGTTGAGTTATTTTGAGGGGACAGTAAATTTACACTGTTATACAAGCTGTACACTCACTACTTTACATTGTAGCAAAGTGTCATTTCTTCAGTGTTGCCACATGAAAAGATAATAAAATATTTTAAAAAATGTGAGGGGTGTACTCACTTTTGTTAGATACTGTATGTGTTTGGTGTCAAACTAATTGGCATTTTACTATACATGAGTGTAATTACTGTTTATGAAGGTAACTCCATTGTAGCAGGAATTATGGATTATGTATAAAGTTTTGCCTCTGAAGGTTCAGCTTAGTACAAATTAGAAACAGACTCAAAGATGAGTATTGCAGTGGAGATTTATGACCCTTTTGCTTTTTGTCTAATGTGTCTAAAGCCAGATTTTGTTTCCTCAAATGTGTCACTATTTGTTAACATCTAGAACAGGAGTCTCCAAACTTTATAAACAAAGGGCCAGTTTACTGTACTTCAAACTATAGGGGGCCGGACTGTGACCAGTGGGAAGAAAATGTCCTGATGTCAGTGGGAGTAAACAATGCTCCATGATTGGAATCGCGGGAAGTAATAGCATCCCATCATTGGTGTCAATGGGAAGAATAGTGCGCCATCATTGGTATCAGTAGAAGGAATAATGCCCCATCAGTGGTGTCAGTAGGAGGAATGGTGCCCCATCCTTGGTGTCAATGGGAGGAATAGTGCCCCATCATTGGTGTTAATGGGAGGAATAGTGCCAAACCATTGGTGTCAATGAGAGGAATAGTGCCCCTCCATTGGTGTCATGGGCAGGAATAGTGCCCCTTCATTGGTGTCAATTGGGAGGAATAGTGCCAAACCATTGGTGTCAATGAGAGGAATAGTGCCCCTCCATTGGTGTCATGGGCAGGAATAGTGCCAAACCATTGGTGTCAATGAGAGGAATAGTGCTCCTCCATTGGTGTCATGGGCAGGAATAGTGCCCCACCAATGGTGTCAATGGAAGGGGCAGCAAACCAACAACAACCCCCCGCACGGGAGACAGACGGGAAAAGGCAATCCCCCCTCCCCCACGTGAGATGGACGGGAATGCTGCAGTCTCCTTACCTTAGGAAGGAGGCAGATCAGGCAGACATGGATTCAGGCTGCAGCTTCTCGCTCTGGGGTTATCGCTTCTCCTCCAGGCCGAACAGGAAGTGGGTCCTGACTGAGACCCCGATTGACTGGTAGTCCTAAGACTCGGGTCTCAGGAACTGCTTCCTGATGAGCCGGGAGAATAATTCGCTATTGTCGCACAAATGGGTGGGCTCGGGCGAAGTGCTTTGCACCCTGAGCACACCCGTTTTTGAAGCCATTTAGAGCCTCAAGCTCTAATCATGTGCTTCAAAAAAAAAAAAAAACATTGAAATCCAATGCGTCCGGCACCCTGTATGTAGATTAAGGGGCCGGACGCATGGGTAGGGGGAGTGGCGGCCATGCACCCCCCATGGACGAGCCACTACTGATCTCAGTTTTGGATTTGTCAGATCTTTATATCCTAACAAACAGCCATTACGTTTGTGAATAGATATCCTTATCCTAAGACAACATCAACCTAAAGTGTATGTAATCCTCCAGCAATGCACTTCACCTATATGCTCTCTTTTGGTCTGTTTAAAATACAACAGAAAGAGCTTTGATAAATCTGTTTGATAAGTAGAAAATACCTGTTTATCCTGCTAGAAATCCAGTGCCGTCTTGTGCTCACTGTAGTTTTATCTCAAGCAGTTATCAGCTCTGATCAAGTTCACTTTTTTCAACTACAGGACACTTCCTCCTATGCTACAGAGAATAGGAGATATCCTGTAATTGTAACACACTTCCTGTTCTAGAGTGGCAACCTCTCCTCCATGAATACAGTACAGTGACTGAGCGTTGTCACCCTAGGACAGGAAGTGTTACTGACAGGATCACCGGGTGGATATAAGGGGAAAAAAAAACTAGAAAACAAATGCAGCCACCACAACTATTATTTGCATCAAAACCCAAACAAAGGATAATGTCAGTGTAGGGATGCCAACTGTCCTGGATTTGCTGGGACAGTCCCTCATTCTTGGTTCTTTGTCACGCCAATGTTGTGTCTCGCTCATGTCTCGGGATCACAGCATCAACCATATTTAAGTTGCTATACATGTGCAGTAACTCAAAAAAGGATTCGTTGCGGGGCTTGGGGACACGAGTAAGATTCATCTATGTGGGACCAACCACCAAAGTGGGCATGATGGGTAATCCCGATATTTTTAGAGGTGGGGTCTGGGTGGGACCAGACAACAAACTGGGTGTGATTTGTGCACACCCACCCAGAAAGTCGGTGGGCAAACTGCATACTGTGGGTGGGGTTGAGTGTTCTGGAATCCAGGACCCCAATGTTTGTAAGTATGAGTGTGCAGTCCTCCATGATACCTCACGTGACATCTCTCTCCTCCCTCCAGGAATTTGGGGTGACTGGAAGAACCAATTCACCGTTGCCCAGAACGAGATATTTGATGATTATTACCAGAAGGAAATGTCTGACACGGATCTCACCTTCCGAATGTAACAAGGACCCAGTTGGAGCTACAACCCAGGAATAGAACTCCCCTGTGCAAACCCAGGACCACAATCTGCAAACCCTGGACCAGAACCACCATCTGCAAACCCAGACCTACCATCTGCAAACCCTGGAACACAGCTACCATCTGCAAACCCTGGACCAGAACCACTGATACCACCTGCAAACCCAAAACCACTATCTGCAAACCCAGGACTTAAGCCACCATCTGCAAACCAAGGACCAGACCCACCATTCACAAACCCAATACCAGACCCGCCATCCGCAAACCCGAGACCAAACCCACTATCCACAAACCCTGAATCAGAATCACTACCTATAAACCCAGAACCACCATCTGCAAAACCCCAAATTAGACTTTCTCCTTCGATAGATACTGTAGATCTTCATGACAAGTTATCTTTACAAGAACTGTTGGACTCGTTCTGGAGCTTGTGCATTGTTTGCTGTCGTTAAATGAAAACGTACAGTTGTTTTTTAAGAAATTTTTTACAAATAGCTAAAACTTTTTTTTCTCTTTACTTTGAATGAAAGAACAGTTGAGCTAATGAGCAGATACTGTATCTAGCACAAATTATGTGTCCATGCCTGCACCGCACCTTTTTGATTGGCCGCATAGACAATGGAAGAGCATAGCAAGCATTTTAATTCAAATATCCAGATTTTTTTTAAATGTTGTAACAATAGTGGAGTCTGGCAAACCCCAAATTCTGTGGAGAAAATAGAGGAGTAGTCTGAGATAACTAGAACCTTCAGGGCCCTGGTTCAAGAAATCATGAAGGGCCCCCCGACCTTGGCACCCTGACAGGGGTCCTTTCCTCCGAGCCTGGGGCCCTCAATCTCCATCTCTGCAGCCTCAGCTTCACAGAAGCTGTAAACTTACTATGCTTCAGTTAAGAAAGGACGCAATAGGGTTGATTTACTAAAGGCAAATAAACTGTGTACTTTGCAGTTGCACTCTGCAAGAGCAGTTGCTCCAGAGCTTAGTAAATGAAGGAAAGCTCTGCTGACTTCCATCATCCAATCATGTGCAAGCAAAAATGCTCTTTTTTTATTTTCCTTGCACATGATTGGGTATTCTTTGCAGAGTGAAGCCTTACCTTATTTACTAAGCTTTGGAGCAGCTGCACTTGCAGAGTGCAATTGCCCTTTGCAAAGTGCACAGTCTATTTGGCTTTGGTGAATCAACCCTAGTGAGTGCAGTACCGATCACTCACTGCGTTCATTAAGAAAAGGAAGGGGCCAGAGGAGGATGGGGGGGGGGGGGGGAGAGTCAAATGGCTTTTGTGTGCCATTGAGAAGGTGATTCTCTACACCTGATTGAGTTTAAAAGTAATTTTAGGAAGGGGTGATCCTTTTTCCAACTCAGTGATTTTGTTTTTTATTTTTATTTTTTTCTGACATGTTGGTGTTATGTCTTTCACTTGGATGTTATACTTTGCAGTAGTTAATACAGCTGGATAAAACAAAAATGGTGCCTGTCTTCACTTCAGGCTGCAAAGCAACACAATGTGATTATTTTACGGGGGGGGGGGGGATTCTTTTCTATACCCACTGTATGAATGCTTTTTATTTCACTCCTTGCTATGGTTTGTATTATTTTTTCCCTATGTGTGACATATACTGTATTTTTCCTATTGTGAAGTTGATTGGCGTAGGAGACACTATTCACAATAAAGATATATTGTATATGATTTGAGTGAATTTGTGCAGCACGTTTTCTTTTATCATTTTAGCTTCATTATATATCACATTTCCTGACAGACTCCATGGCAGCATACGTCTGGGTTAACCCCGCCTCTACTCCTCCCCTATAGGACCCCACTCCCATAAATCTTTGCTCTGAGCCGGAGACCGTGTTCCTTTTTTGTCCTCCTCCTAAGGACCGGTTTGTTTATTTGATTACCTGAAGTTTTTTCGCTCCGCGATCAAGACCGGCCAAACAACGACCACTGGAAAGACAGGTCGCGATACTCCGATAAGCCCTAGCTACTAGCGGGGTATGGAGTAAGCAGTTGGAAGAGCTGCTGGATACTCCGATAAGCCTTAGCTACTAGCAAGGTATGGAGTGGGCAATTGGAAGAGGCGCTGGAAGAGCTAGGCCTAGCCACTGGCAGGTAAGCGGCGCAACGGCCAGACAGCCCAGCTACTAGCGGTTGGCCCTATCTGCCCCAAGTACGGTGTGATCAGCCTACCTGGTCCGGTTTGATCGTGGAAGCAGGAAGCAGGATCGAATTGCGGTGATGTATACCTTTATATTACATATTCCATGGCAGCAGTGTGTGGTTGTCTGTTTTCTTCCCTGTCTCTAGTGTCTTCCAGTCTATGGCGGCTGGAGCGCATGGGCGTTCCAAGCCACTGCTTTCTCTTTCGGCCAGGTGTCCCCAGGTTACTTCTGACCAGGGACCCAGTGCATGCGCACTGTGGGCGGCGGTGGCATCATTTCAGTGGAGAAATTCAATCAGCGGTTGGTACTGTTGATATAGGGATTTCTCTGTGGGCAGCTTTCAGCAGTGTTCTCTAAATGCTGTGTGCAATTACCAGGTATATGCTTTGCATTAACTTCCTGGTAAGCTGCCTGTGTAATTCTGCTATGCTTTGATCAGCTGGGCAGGTTGCCTGGCTGTGCAGTTTTGCACGGTGGATGTTTCACTGCCCCCCCCCGGTGGCCAGCCCTTGTGCAACAAATATGAGAGGGGGGGTTTAACCCTTTCCTTTCCTTGCTGACCTGGGTACTCTTTTCGAGTTTAACCTTTCCTTTCTATCCTATTTTGTTTTCTTTATTTTTCCTTCTAGGTCAAAGTAGCAAGATACGGCACAAGATGATAAAGACCTCACTAGGTCATAACATTCCTCTTCCAAATGTATTTGGCATAGGCAGGGGCGTAACGATAGGGGTTGCAGGGGTTGCAATTGCAACCGGGCCCCATGGTCCAGGGGGCCCATGTGCCTCCCTTGTACACCTGAATAGGAGGGATGGCGGGGGTGGCATTTAGAGGACCCAATCTCCTCCGTTTTCCTCTATCCAGTTTACTTGTCTTCTGCTGTTCCCAGGGCCCCTGTGTGCTTCCCTGGTCCCCCTGGGGCCTGCTGCAGAACTTGTGAAAGGGCCCCACTGCAGTACCATAATAAAGGGACCCACGATAAGCATAAAGGGCCCCAGGATCAGTGGGAAGAGGGAAGGGCCCTGGCCAGGGGTCAGGGGGCCCTTCATAATTTCTTGCACCGGGGCCCTGAAGGTTCTAGTTACGCCTGTGGGCATAGGGCACTGTCAAGGCCCATCCTTCATAGTAGAAGCTATGAATTCCCCTTCACGCACCCACCACTGTCAGCTGCTCCAAGAAGGGAGCCTACTGGGGATGCGGGACTCCGGTCTCAGAGGGTAAGTCTCTGCATAGCTATGCTAAGGTCCAGGTGGTTGGAGAAGGGGATAGTGATTTCCAACAGATGGAATCTCTGATGAGGCATGTGGTGCATGAATCCCTCAGAGAGTGGAATGTGAGCCACATTAAGTTTTTCAATAGCCATTGCGGCATGTTCTCCCGCTAGGATGGCCAGGAAGAACGGGAACTGTCCCATCAAGCCATCCGTCTATAAAGACCTCCAAACAGTGGGGCAGAGCGGTATAAGTCTCTTTACCCTGATAACGCCTTTTGTTAAGGCAATGAGGGGTGCATTTACACTAATAGAACCTGTGGAGTCCCCTGCAAAGTAAGAGGAAGTTCTGTAAGCACCTTGGGCTCCGTTTTTCTCCAGTGCAACTTGTCATGCATTCCAATCTATGCGACTTAAAGTTGCAGCAACTCTGAAAAGGTTCCTGCGCTACTTCGGTGCGACTTTTGTTGCAGCTCTGATCCAGAGACTATAAGGTTGGATCGGGGGCTGCACTCCCGAGTCGGTGCGACGAGTCGCAATAGTGGAGATGTAACCTCAGAGAGAGCGTTCTATTCTCCCCATTCCTAACGGAACTAGGGGACATGATTTCGGATGAGCAAGGTCGCAGGATATACCTCCCTTCTGAGCAAACGTGTCGCTTTTCCTTGCAGTGGATGCAGATGCAGATGCAGTGAATGGCCCGAAGGTTGGTTTGGGTTCTTGTGGCCACATTAAAGGAAAAGAAAAAAAAAAAAAAAAAGGGGATGGAAATGTGGACCCAGTACACAGGAGCATTTTCAGAAACGCTATACCTCAGAATACGGAGATGGTGTCGGTTTCCATGGTAGCATCATCTGCATGGTGGCACGGGTTATACTCTCATCAGTTACGGCAAGTAAGTGCTATGGCTAGGGCCTGTGCCTGCTGATCCTGCCACTATCAGGCATAATACAGCATTCCCTTTGAGGGAGCTTCATCTGTGCAAGCTGACGAGCACCGCATCCCAGGCTACAGTTGGCAAGCTAGTGTCTTGCCTCAGGACCGGCGCCTGAAAGTCTGGAAAACAACAGTCTAGAGAACAAAAGTTTGGCGCGTGCGAGGGTTGCACATTTTTACAGCCCAGGTCTGGATTTTAGGAAGAGCTGGTGTGGAGACCAGATTTCCCCTCAGAAGCATGCTAGAAGCTTGAACTCGGGTATCAAGAGGCGACTGATTTTGGGCCTCAGACTATTGGGACATCAAAATGGTCTCTTAGAGTCATGCATGGTCCATCAGAGGTCTGCTTCATCTCGGATTCAGTATGAAGGAGAACAGCTTGCGGTGGCCTGGTTTGGTCCTTGCACACCTGAGACAATTGTTGGCAAGCTTGTTTCCAATAGACACAAGATGCTTACTTTCATGTGCCCATTGTAGAAGACTTCT